>PVKS010005054.1:0-88043 GCA_004027875.1 Aplodontia rufa
AATCCAACATATAAATGGCAACAGAGGAGCATATCGAATGATAAAACAGTAAGATTTTAAAGAAATCTACTCAACTTCTCTTCAGCCTCCCTGAATACTAAAGGTATTCCAGGCTCTCCCTAAGTTTGAACATGATGACTGTCTTAAAGGAAATACAATATATATTACTTTTAGTTGAAAGCTTTGACTTTATGATTCGAAAAATTTTTTTTTTTTTTAAATATATGATATCAGGGCTGGAGTGGTTGGCTCAGCAGTTGCCAGTGCTTGCCTGGTATACTAGAGTACATGAATTCAAACCCCAGCACCACGTACATAACGAACTGTCCGAGGAATGAAAGTCACATGAAAAACTAAATAAAAATTGCTTCTCTTTCTCTCTCTCTCACTGTCCTCTAAAAAAAAAAAAAGTGATAAAACAATTTATTGGAAAGCAGTTTCTGAGATCTCATTTAAACTTTTCAATTTTATTCCATGGAAGACTGCTATAGTTTTCATTTTAAAGATGAAGAAACAAACATTACTTCACTCATTAAACATTGCCTACTATATGCTGGGTACTATCATGTTACACAGATGAAGATCAATCAATATAAAAGACTTGATGTGTCCTCTAAAGAAAATTATGCTCTTAAAAAGCAGATAAGACTATTGTCTCAGTAATCTTGGCTGTGAACATAGTATGTTAGTGACTGATGGATGATAAGAACAATATCTTCCTTCTCTGAGACTAAAGGGAAAGCTGAGAATGAGTAAAAACAGATTAAAGAACATAGTTGAAAGAAAAGATTGCTGAAAAACTTTCACCCACTAACATTAGTTTTCACAGTGAAGCTGTAGTTGGGTTTCTAGAGATAAAAGAATTTTCAGCAAACAGCTTCAGGATAGCAATTAAAATGTGGAATAACAAGACAGGAAACGGGAGAGGGAATTTACCAGGAAAACACACAACACACACTCACTCTCTCCCTCTCTCCGAGTCATTGACAGTCCAGCTAAATTAGAGACCAATTTCTTACAATTTCTCTAGGAACCCATAATGGCATAGAAAATATGACCAGTGAAAGCAGATCAGTGGAATGACCCAAGATGCATTCTATCAAAACCTGGCCTTGCTCTGGGGAGGTAGTGAAAGGGGCAAATAATAACAGAGTGCAGAAGCAGCAACACCACCATGGCTCAGGAGAATGAAGGTAGTAGTCTTTTCTTGAGATCCACCAACACATTATTATGAGAAGCAAGCACACAACAAGGAGGAAAGAACAATTAAACGATAACAGCTTGCATGTATTTATAATGTATATTATGTGCCAGGCACTACTAAAAGTTTCATATATATTAATTACCTTTGAAAGTCTTAAAAGTAGGTACTATCATTATCTGCTTTTTACAAAAGAGAACAGCCATAGTTAAGTGATTTGCTCACAGTTTTACATCTAATAAATGGTGGAGCCAGGATAGAATGCAATATTTGCATTTTTAAGATTTTTAAGGTAGTGGCATGACAAGCTCTAAGACAGGGTAAAGAACATTGTAATACAGGTCTGGGGCTATTTGATCACCACTGTAGATCCACGCTGGATTCACAGTATGAACACACAATAAATATAATTTAAATCAAATAAATGAATACCTATTCCCTCATAAAATGGATAAATTTAAGATCTGCACTAGAGATAATGTTTGTGAAGAAAGTATTAAAATCTTCAAGACTTAGGAAATGTGAGATGTTAGTACATAGAGAATAAAGTTTTTAAGAGCCTGTTCCACAAAGAAAGAATGATGGATGTGGCAATATAGGACATTTGAGCCTAATGACTGAAGAATTATAAGGAAAATAGAGACCTCTATTCAAGGACATAAGCTGGTATCCTCAAGGGCAAAGCTGGGTTTCACATGTTGAGAAAACAATTCTAACAACAAACAGTATACAGGACAAAAAATTAATGTGCAGCGGAAGTAGGGGATTCGAATATAAAGTGTAGCAAGCAAGCTGAGAGGAAGGGATGATATGCAAAGAGTCATGGGGGAGGAAGTGAAATCAGAGTACTGCTAGCATACAGAAAAGGTCTGAACCCAAAGATGAAGTTGCCTGAGGTTCAATCCAGGGTTAATGCAAACACATCACACTACCTTTGCTTTCAAGTCATTGTTCTTCCAGAGACTAAGGAGACTACCCTTCTTAGGAAAATGCCCTAGATCATTAAAGACTGCCACATCTTACGAACTCATTTATAACCACAAAAATAGTTCAAGCACTTTAGAGGGCCATTTGCCTTGTCTTAATTAATCAATTATTATGTTTTGGCTTAGAGGACTCGTTTCTTGTTAACTCAATCATTCACTAACCACCCACACTGTGCTAAGTGCTCTGTGGTTCAAAAGGGTGCACAGTATAAGCTTTGGGCAGAAACTATAACCTAGTTCAGGAATGATATTCAAAGTGTGTGTGTGGTGGAGTGGATGGGGAGAAGGAAGGAAATAAGAAAAACAAGATGCGTTTTTACATTAACATTTAATGTATGTGTTAGGATGTACACAGCAAATGGATGTCCAGAAAAGTAGAAATAATACTAAAAACTTGCTGAATGCTTATCATGTATATTTATGTGGGAATTATTGGAAATTCTTTCTTGAAGCCATCCTCCCAAAGCCAGCAAGCAGCATTCCTTTACAGTGCCTACAGGTACCAAACCTGTGTCCTTCAAGATTGATTTCTTGGAGTGGTTCACAAATTAACTCTGTTGCTTTTCAAAATGTGAATTTCAGAATTTGCACCAAAAAAGGAGAGGTATCATTAAAATAAGTGCACAGCATTTCAATTGAATTACTTGTGAAAAACCACATTCAATTTTAATATTTATATTTTGGCATACTCATGCCTCAATGTTGATATAACAACTACTAATAGTGTGCTAGGTACAGTTTAAGGCTTTATTTCCTTTATTGCATGACAACCCCGTAAGGTAGGTCCTTTCAGTATTCTCATTTTGCAGAGAAGAAAAGTAAGGCCACAGGAAGTGAAGTAATTTGCTAAAGATAGTATAACTACAAAGAGTTGGAGGTGGTATTCAAATCCCAGCAGTCCAGAACCCAGTCTTAACTATCATGCTCTCTGCCTCTTTTTTTATAGTCATACTCCTAACACTGAATATTCTAATGCAAAACTAAGTGAAAATTCCCAGGGGATACTACATAGTTTTATTCTTAAAAACAGAGAAATGTATAAAAGTACACCTTTTTCACCTATGAAATTAAAGATATAATATGTTGGCTAAGATTCTGCTACATACAAGTTAAAATGATGCAAACTTGAGAAGTATAATTTTTAAAAAACACTCACTCTAGAGCTAAATTGTCTAGATTAGAATCCTAGTTTTGCCACTTGCACTGAAAAGTAACTTTAAGTAAATTACTTAACCTCTCTAAGCCTCATTTGTAAAACAGATGACATTAGTATTCCTGAGAGTTATGGGAAGTAAGTTCAGACATGCAAAGCACAGAGAACACTATCAGGCACATGATAAGCATTCAATAGTGTTATTATTTCTACTTTTCTTTTAGAGAATATTCTTTTAGAGAATATACAGCAACTATTTTTAGCTCAATAATTATCATAAAACAGGTTCAAATGTACATATGCCTAAATAGTCACAGTTGCATTCTGTATGAAAGAGAAAATATGGATTCCCTAGAGTCAATCAAAATACCTAGCATTCGGAGAATGGTTAAACAAATTCAGGTACTGTAAAACCTCAAACAATCCTTAAAAATCATGTTTTCAAAAATATTTAAAAATCTCAATTTTACTGTTTATTTACACACGCATATTAAAGATTAGAAAGAAACACTTCAAAATTATAACATTGTTAACTTCTAAGTAACAGGATTATGATTTCTTTTAACCTAAATATGCAAAGTTGTCTATCATGAATATGCATAGTTTTTATGGTTAGAAAAGCTGCTAAAATGAACTGTTTCCCTTGACAGACTTATGATTGGGTTTTCACCATCATTAATAGTAATTGCAATTCGTATTTTATCTCAGAGATTAGTTTTCACTAGTAACACCTTTACTTTTTGGATGATTTTACAATGGACAAACAACAATTATTTTGAAAGCTGCATTATTTCAAACTACAAATTATCCAGTAACTGGAATATAAATATAACCAAATTGTGCAGGATCATCCATACAATCTGGAATGAAACTAACAAAAAATTACCTCTAAAGTCTCCCAATTTGTAACACAGAGTAGGTATGCTACTTCTTCAAGTCTTAATCATATAATCTTCCTAACTTTACAAATGCTATTCTACTTAGTTACGTTAATGAACCAACAATACACAAATGAAGCTTTATTCTGTCTGAATGAATCAACTCTGTATTTAGTGTAAAAAAGGTCAAATTTTCACATTTTGTCCTATACTGTTAAAATAGTTTCTAATTCAACATTTATACTAATCATTAGTTTTCCAGATTGAACTTTATCTAAGAAAATAATGCAAGATAAACTTTATTGATAACAACGTCATGCTTTTTTTTATTTTTCTAACTTCTAAAACCCATGAGGAACTAATGCCCATAACACAGCGGAGTGTCACAGAACTACTAAACAGAAAGAAAAATCAGTCTAAGTGCAAGCAACATTTCTATGATTACACCTTACTCCATAATTTCTGTAAGGGAAAAAAAGGAATGAAAAACAAATTTATGGCTAATTTCCTGCTCTGTGTGATTTGCATATGTATTCAGTTCTGTACATAGAGTTCAAGTAGTTCTATGCAATAATTACCTTAAGAAAGAGAAACCCAATATGAAGATCAAAGTTGTTTCTGCAAATGTAGGAGAGAGAAGGAAGAGGAAGAAGAAAAAATCATCAAATGTCCCTATCTGTCCTAACTTCCCTGTGTACTTAAGTACATCAGAAATGATTTTAAACCTCATTTCACTGACTAATGTCAGTCACTGTGGGTTTCACCTAACAATAATCTGTACATCATTTGCTGTCCATGCTACACAGAAGAGCTCATCCAGAATTATGAAGTGGACACCACATCCAAAAAGTCTTTCTTGTCATGGGTTAGTATGCTTCATAAATTAACAACTGAAGTTACTTTAGGGGGAAAAGGTAGAGGTCTTAAAAATCAGATCATATATTAGAGAAGGTCACTTTCACAACATGTCTCCTAAACTCTGAAGGCTAAGCCAGGAAAGGCAAATAGAGGACAGCATTTTCATTCAAATATTTCTCCTCCAGTTTCAACCAAGCTTACATAGACAAAACACTGGACATTTACAGGTGGTGAGGAATGGCTTTTCAAAGATAAGGACAAAAAGTTAACCTAACAGCAATTAACCTCACAGAGTGTTACAAAAGCTCAGACACAAGACACATGGTAACAGCATGAAGGAAATTTCTTGAAGAGGAATTATTTGATCCAAACCCAGGTTTCCAAGAGTGTAGTAACTATAGCCTCTTTAAAAAAAAAAGTTTTGAGGCCGCTGCTGTTACTTAGTTAGCAGCAAAAAAAGGTAAAAAATTAACAGAGATGTAAAATGAGGTATTTTGTGCAATGCAGCAAAGTCTAAATATTGGAATAAACGTTCCTCTGTCAACAGTTTATGAATACAAAAACTTCCTTATTGTTTTCCATTTTAAAAAGAATCTCTCTTTGAAAAGTTCTACTTAAAAATGTAAATTGTGCATTAAACTGTGGTATGGTTACTCCTGTGAAGAAGAATGAAGGCATACTTAAAATATGCACTCAAAACACTAAAAAGAATCTCATTTTCTAGATGGGAATGTGACTTTACTAGATGGGACTATAGCTGAAGTAGCCTTACAAAACATTCTGTAAGTTCTCTTATCACTATTTTGCAATAAAAGCAAAACTATCACGAAACACATTTTTATACTTTTTTACGTATCAGTTTTGCAAAAGGCAATCTGAAATAAGCACTTGAAAACTTCTGGTTAAACTACAATTTTCCATGAATTATAGTGACTAAATATCCAAATGATATCACTGTTGTATACACATATGTATAATCACAATTATTTTTCTTTGTGGAATACTACACATATACAACTTGACTAGCAAGCTATGCAGAGTATGGTTATGTACAAGATAGCTAACTTGAAAGAATTCTGAATGTCTGTTAGTAAGCATACATTTACCAAAGCAGAAGTCATTGAAACGCTGTACCACTGAGGCATGGATGTATCCTTAAGGAAGGCTCAAGCAACTAGGACTACTTGTGAATGATGCTATTACTATTTATGAAATAGTAATGATAAACTCTTAGGAATTTAAAAATAAGCAGCTATTAAACACTTAATATCAAAACATCAGTTACTTACAGACTTCACTAAGGATTTCAGAAAAACTTGGAGCAACAAGTTATAGTCAGAAAAGGATCCAAACTAGCTCATAGCCATACTACTACTTGAAAAAACAATTAGTTCTAGTACTGTGTGTTTACCTATCACAAAATACTTTACTCTTCAACTAAAGGAATAATGAAATTCTCTCCTCTGACTTCTCTAGCTCCAGAAAGCAGAGATCATTAGTCTTTCGAGGTATACTGATAAATCCCAAACTTCTAGAACTGCGCTTGGCACAACAATCCTCAATATTTTTTGAACTAATGAATGGATGAGAGTGGAAAAAAGGGAAGAGCAGGCAAACCTTAAGAAATCAAAGAACTAATCACACACAAAGGTAGAATTGATTAATCTGAATAATATCAACCTAAGTGTAATGATGTCAAATGTGAGCTATTCCATATTTTAGCAAAAAAAAAAGAAAAACCCAAATTACAAGTCTTCAAGAATAAACGTTAGTGTAACTAAACATTTCCTAGAAAACGTGTTGTAGAAAACTAGTGACTTGACAAAATTGTAAACAATCTGACTTCGGCTAAAAAATAAAAACAAGGCTTGATAGTCAACTGGGTGGTTGATTTTGTAAAATAAACACTGCTCACAAATTCATAAACTCAGCCCTTTGCCCAATTACAAAGAAAGATACGCTAGGGAAACTTTGTTAGTGCACCTATGTCAACACTTCTCACTTTCTGATGGTGCAGTGTCTCACATATATTTTGAAAAAATTTCAAGCATCCAATCCCCCTTAAATTAGTATTAAAAATACTTTCCATTCCCTAGAATATATCCTACCTATTTACCTCTATAAGGCTGGAGGTTTCCACACACTGACATTAGTATTTGTTCCTGCAATTTCTAAATTCTTTAGCAGGGATATTAAGATTTAAGAACCCAGAGAGATCCTCAAATTCTCTAGGACCAAGTTACTCACTCAGGACAACAACACTAAGATTAAGTCTTTCTTCATCGCAAACTGCATTTCAGAAAAAGCAGGCCTCAAAAAATGACTAGGAACCCTCTTTCGCATGTGATATCATGTACTTATGAATCTAAGGGAAAACCAAAATCCCCAGTTCCACTTTTAAAGACCTCCTGCTTGTCTGTCTTGACTTACACCTGTTACTGTAGCGACGTGAGCAAGTATGTCCAGTTTCTGTTACAACAGTCATTTTAATTGCTCGCCACTGGCTATCTGAATCAGGTATGGCAGCCAAAGCTCTACCCGAAACACAGTGTGTGACTCAATGTAACGCCAAAAAAGAAAAAGTTTGCGAACAGAACCCATTTGTTGTCGCTAAAGCTAACGCAGCAAAGCAACGCGGCGCGGTGGGCAGACTCGATTTTCGGGCTTCCAGGGCTAAGGAAAGGAAGGCCAGCTGTGCCACCGGTCGGGTCTCCCCGCCTCTGCCCCGGCCGTCCTCCGAGGGGCGAGGCGGCTCCGGGACGAGTTTGTGAGGTGCTTGGGAGGCTTGTGGGACGACAGACGCTATAAATACGCTCCGTGTAGTCGGACGCTGCCCTCGAGCACATCCTGGAACCACTGTCACCGCGTCGGGGGTGGAGGGGCTCAGGCCCCTTCCTCCCCGGGAAGCTGGGCTGGCTCCTTTCCGGAGCCGCAGCGAGACCGCACGTGGAAAGTTACACACACGCCCCGCACCGAGGACTCCGACCGTCCCCATCCCCGCGGGCTGGAGCGCGGGCGCCCGGGCCTACACCCCACGGACGCGGGGAGGGCCGCGCGGCGCGGGCCCGGCGCAGCGACGCCCGGGGCGGCGGGCGCGGGGAACGGCCCGGGAGGAGGCCGCGCCGAGCCCCGCGCAGCCCCGTTGCCGGGAAGGCTCGCGCCCCGCGGCCGGCGGCGTGGGGGAGGGGAGGCGGCCTGCGGCCTGTTGGGGGACTTCAGCCCGGGCCTCGCGTGCGGCGCTCGGCCGGGGCCCCGGCGCCGGGGTCCCGGGCGCCGAGGAGGGACTCACCGGAAAGGCCCGGATCCGCATCTTGGTGTCCTTCCGGCTGCCCGTGCCTTTGCTCAGATTCGACATGTTGTTCGTCCCCTCCCCGGCGGCGGCTTCGGGTCGCACTCCCGAGGCGCCGGTGTCACATTTAAGGCGGGCGGGCGGGCGGGCGAGGGGCGACGCTGGGGGCGGCGGCGGCGCGGCCCCCGGGCTGGGCTGGAGAGCGGGCCGGCCCCGGGGCGGCCGCGGCGGCGGCGGCTCGGGCTCCGGCGGCTCGGACTCGGCTGGGGGCTGCGCTGGCGCGGCGACTCCGCAGGGTCCCCCTCACGCCCGGCTCCCTTTATCGCGCTCCTCCGCGATGGCGGCGGCGGCGGCGACGGACAAACATCTCACTGCGCAGGCCGAACGTCCTCCTCCTCCTCCTTCTCCTCCTCCGCCTCAGCGAGACGAGATCCGGCCCAGAGGGTGGAGGGGGGAGGAGGGAGGGAGGAGAGCCGGAGAGTGGAGAGATTGGGGGGAGGGGGGTGGGAGGACGGGAGGGGAGGCGGGCGGCGGCGGCCGGGACGCTCAGATCTCGCGAGAAGAAGCCGAGCGCTCAGCCCGGGGCGGGGCGGGGCGAAACCCGGGAGCGGGTGGGGAGAAGGGGGAGATGGGCGGGGCCGGCGGGGCGGGGAGGTGGGAAAGGGGCGGAGCTGAAGGCATTAGGAGTAGCAGCCTTTTTGAAAGAGGAGCGCCGGAGTCCGGGTTCTGGTTAGAGGTGGTTGCTGATTGGTGGAGCGCGAAGCGGGGGTGGGGGTATCCTGGTCACGTGGCCATGGGCGGGGAAATTCGGAGAGTCGGAGTGGAGCTGCAGTGGGCCTGGCTGGCTGGGTTGGGCTAGAGCGGGCGGGGAGGATAGTCCTGGGAATGAGCGTGGGGTGCGAGTTGGATCACTACGTCCTAGAACTGGTTCCTGTGTTTTTCTAGGGCATGTGGACTAGGGATGGGCACTTGAGCAGACGCCAGAAGCTCGCCAGGGAGTTTGTGCGGGAGTTACCTGCACTGTTGGAGATTAGTGTCCTCAGCTCTCAGGACTGAATCTGCAGTTTCCTTAACTATAGAAGCTCCAGGACCTCTTGATACAATGATATGTTCTGAGAGACCCAGAGCTTATTAGAGTTAAAACCTGGTTTTCGTTTTCATTGAAATAAAATGACAACTCCCTTAATGTAGTGCAATGTTTTGGTAAATGGTGATAAATAGAATCATTAGAAACATGTTTAACCTGCCAAAAATAAGTCATTTTTACCATTATCAAGAGCACTGTAGATATTTAAAACCAAAGTTACTGTTCAGCTTGCTGCATATTTAGAAGAATTTATTGTTTGTGGTCATTTTAATCATCATGTAATCAAAATGTCCAGTATGTATGTTTTGCTTTTCGTTTATTATGAATTTTACTTTCTGATTTACCTGCTCGCCCAATTGCTGTTATGCTTGGGTTTCCAACTCTGTTGGGGAATATGTGAATTCCTCCTTAAAGTTTCTGATTTTCCCATTTTAAATTAAAAAGCTGTTGTTGGGATAAAATATCTACCTTTGAAAACTGGAATATTAATTTTTATAGCAAATTTCAGTAAACTGAAGTGTATTTTTTCAGTGACCATTGGGTTGAATTTGCCTTAAATTAACGATCCAAATGTCCAAGCTTATGGGTTTTGTGCTTTCAGCCCCTAACTGGCTAAAATACCCCACTGGAAATTTGTTTTTCTTCCAAAACAGGAGCTTAAGGAGAATGTTATTTAAGGAAATTTCTGTGTAACTACTGAAGCTAAAAACAGGTCATCAAGAATAGGTTGATAAAGTAAAATTAGGAGGGGCTTTGACTTGAATATAAGATAATGAGTCTTGAATAGGAATTTATAATCTCTATGCTAATTGATACTTCATCTCCATAATCATTAAAATATAGTAATGGTGTTTTTCCATTGATTTCCCTGTCATATAGCCCAATTTCTTTGTAACAAAGGAATATATATTGTAAAGCCATTGGTTTGAATCTCAGTTCTGCTACTTTACTAGGTGTTATATGTCTTCTGGGCCAAAGACTTGACTGACACTAGATTTCTCAAAAAAAAAAAAAGAGATGATAAGAATACCTGAAATTTAAATGCCAGAAGACATTTGAAAAGCCCCAGAGCAGTGCTCAGTACAGAGCAATCGTTCAACATATGCTATGATTATTGTTATGGGCATTAAGGCCAAGGTTAAACTACTATCCTTTATTCAATATGCAGGTTTCTAAAAGAAATATTTGTATGTTTTTATAAAATGGATTATATCTCAAAGCAAGTTTCCAACTTGAACTTTACAAAGCAAGAAGAAAAGCTGGGAATCAATGAAGAGTTGTCAATTTTATTTTGGCAAGTAAGGCCATTACAAAAGAACAAGAAGGGGTTGGGGACATAGCTCAGTGGTGGAATACTTGTCTCAGGTGCAGGAGGCACTGAGTTCAATCCCCAGCACCTCAAAAAATAAAAGGGTAGGGGTGTGCTATGCAGTAACATGTACTTGTAATCCCAGCTACTGGGGAGGCTGAGGCAGGAGTGGGATTGAAAGGTCCAGGGCAGTCTGGGCGATTTAGAGAAATCTTGTCTCAAAATTGAAAACAAAAAAATAATGGGGAGGGGTGGTGCTGGGCATACAGCTCAGGGGGAAAGCACTTTCCCCATCATTTTATTAAAGAAAAAGTAATATTTTAACATCAGAAGTGTATTTTTTAAATAAAGGGCAGTTCTTCAAATTGAGGATTCACCCCTTATAATAAACAATACATTGCACTGATTTTTCTCATTTCACTAAACCTGAGAAAAACACTGTGAACCAGGATCTAAGAACTCACTGCATGATGGTATAATTTACAATTTTTAAAATTGTATAATCACCCTTGAATTCATTTTCTTTTACAAGCTAAATTTTCAAGCTTTTGTTACTTAAGCAAATATGGCTGCATTTTTAAAAGAAGCACTATCAATTGTTTATTTTCTTGCGCTTTTAACCAGCAAGAACTAGAAAAAACGCTTCAAGATGCATTCATTATTTGAAATCTGCTGTTCACTTATTTATTCATTTGTTCAAGAAACATTTACCGAATGGCCACTATGTATGTGAAATATTAAGGTGAATAAGGCAGATGAGACCTGCCATCCCAGAACATGTGGTCCTTTTTCACATCTCAAAATTTGGAAACCACAGACCCAAGTTAGATTTAGCATACAATTTCCTATATACCTTCTGTCCAGAAATTAGAAATTTTCCTTTCTAGAGAAGCAGCATCCTAAAATGTATAGGAAACATCCTCTAAAGCAGAAGTGAACCTATTTTTCTATGCTCAGTGGTTTTCCCTGACTTGCAAATACCAAATGAACTTTGAGAATGCAAGCTTCTCTGCAGACTGCCGACCGATCTAGCATAGAAAGCCACGCTGGAATAGGAACTCACTAGATCTTGCGTGCCTGACAGTTGGTGTTCCTACTTATGCTGACAGTGTCCTGACACAAGAAAACGGTGGCCTCGTTTTCATATACATGTGTGGAGAACGTGCACTCACACAGGTCGGGTAGTTTCCTTTCCTCCATCCCCATATGCAAAAGGGCACTATGAGGTATGAGGAGACTGTAAACGGGAATGATCACCCCTTCTTGGCCGTGAATTTCTAGGTATCCAGGATACCAACGCACTTGAATCACTGTTTCAGACCCACCAATTTGATTGTAAAGATATTGGTTATTAAATCATCTCACACAGCCTACCAATTCAATTAGAAAGACTTGTTCAATAGTTTGAATAGACCAAGACTGTGTTAGGGAAAAGATGGCTGTTTTTCAGATTGGAAGAAGAAAGATGTAGCAATATAACCAGCTCCTTGACTGGAAGGGCTGGATCTACTACTATTTGTTCCCACCAGGCAATGGGTGAATATTTTAAGCCATTAGATGTGGAATCATATGTGCGTAGGTTAATAGCACATATATGTGCATTATAAGATGATATGTTATTGGAGGAAACTAAGAACCATTGAGAACATAACTACAGATACAAGTATACAAAAATAGTGGGCCTATGTTATTTTTTTGTCCTTACCATTTTCCTTATGTCATTGAGAACAAAAGCATATAAGACATATGAGCATATTACACAAGTTACATCTTTAACTAAAAAAATCTTGAATGTTTGATTATATCATAAAATCCTATTTTTTCATAACACTGCCATACCAAATAAAATCATCTCACTGACAGCTCTAAAAATTTCCTAGCTGACTTGGGTAGTGTTCTGTTTATTCTACATGCACTCAGTAATGTTTTGGAAATAAAAATATGGATACAACCAACTAACTTGATTTAACAGAATATAAATTCTCAATTAAAAATTATAGGCATTGCATCCTTGTGATTTTATTTTCAAGGAAAAGAATTCCCCCTTATTCACAGCATTATAACACTAACTATATCAAGAAACCTCCAGGGGACAATTATGAATATGTACTGCTTTTATTCGTGACAAGAAAAGTATATGTTGAAATTTATAATTCACCAAGTCTGTCTTTGTGAAGTAAGTTAATTTTGGAGTTGAGATAAAGCATGGTTCCAAAGATTCATAGAATTAAATAGGCTTAATTTTATGCTAACCTTCATAATTGTGTGAATTGACTACAACCATCAACAAATATAACAAAATAGTATTATCTTTATACTTCTTCAATAAGTTGTTTGAGTGCATGATAAAATCTTATACTTAATTCTTAGCTCTTTTCTTAGAAGAGAGAAAAAAAGAGTTAATTTTCTTTATTTTTCATCTGGTTTTGTTTGTTTTGTTCCAACACTTAGTTATGTATGTAGTGCTGGGTCCTAGTGCATGCCAGGCAAGCTCTCTACTGCTGACCACCTATCCAGCCCCAGTTCTTAGATCTTGAACTGGTGGAAGTCCTAATCTTGAAAGATAAAGGAACTTAATAGAAGAGAACAACCTTTTAAGAAATTAAAAGATATAAAACATTTTAGAGCCTGTTTCTAGCCTCAGATTGATATAATGAATTAAGTCCTAGAGATAAGTTGATTCTAAGTCACTGGTTTCTGAATTCTCGAATTCTTGCACAACTGTTTATTAAGCAACATACCCTGTGAATGGTCAGTTCTGAGAGAGTAGCAATGTGGACACTTTGAGAAGATGAAACTGGCACCTTTACATTTAATCCAGTTAAAAACTTCTTAAGAATATTTTCATTGATGAAACTATTAGAAGTGGTGCTTGTCTGTTACTGATTTTCATAGAGCATTGCCTATCTCTATATTAATCTTTTTTTAAGTGTGAGAGTAAGAGAGAGAGAGAGAGAGAGAGACAGAATCAATTTTATTTAATTTTTCATGTGACTTTTTGTTGCTCTGACACTTTGTTGAGTATGTGGTGCTGGGGTTTGAACCCACATCCTCAAGCATGCCAGGCAAGTGCCGTAACCACTGAACCCACTGCTGCAGCCAGAATCTTCATTTTTTTAAACAACTACTTTAAATGCTTGGATTCTTAAGGCAGTTTCACAGTCTTTTATTATTAAAGTGGTATTTGTCTTTTCTGGAGGTAGAGGGGTGTTTCCTGTTAATACTCTGACCCCTTATTTTAAAGGAATACCCCATTGAGTGAGGTGGATAAGTGGTCTCCACTTACAAGCACATCAGTCAAAGGGGCCTGGTCCTCCCTCTCCACTCCTCAACTTGCCCTGTAAGACGCAGCCAATCAGATCTCCTAGAAACTGGCTCCAGTAGGTGACTGATGGACCTGGGCCAGTTGGCCATTCGGGGGCTGTGGCAGAAGGTGGCCTCGGCTCTTTCCACTGATGACTTTCACTGCTACTCTTCTGCTTTCCAGCTGTCCTCTGGTGCCTCGTTATTTTCCACCCATGGTATTCCCATCTCTCCTGATTTCTGGGACCACAAATATCCCTTCCCCAAATTTCATTTTTTGCTTGAAAATAATCAAAGTTTGTTTCCACTGTGTATCTGTCAAGGTCCTGGCAGGAAACAGATGGCTCACTGTAACAAGGAAATTGAGGACAGTTTAATTAAGGGACTATTTACAGAATACGGGCAGAGTTAGGCAGTGATCAAGGGATGATGAAGCATCTCAGTACTAGCAATAGGAGGAAGCCCAGTACCACATCCAGGCTCCAGGAGCTAAGAGGAAAAGTAGCCACCAGATATCCTTGTGTTTCCATGCAAGAGGGCTGCATGAAAGCTGAGGCTTTAGGAGAGAATCTACTGACAATTTCTGGGGAAGTAGGAAAGCAGCCAGGAACAAAATACTTTAGAATCACGCTCCTCCTTCTTTGGACTCTGTCTGATACCTCTCATTGGATGAATCAAAGGGTAAGGGAGCCATTGATGGAGGCCATAAAGTCTAGCAAGGCACAGGGTGGAGAAGGGTGGAGACTAGATCCTAAGAGGTTAACAAGGATTACCTATGTAGAATGGTTGCAAATAAGACCTTTGGCTGATGAGTGTGTGTGTGTGTGTGTGTGTGTGTGTGTGTGTGTTCTTTTAAAGCCCTCCTACAGTTGTAGAGTCTGTGCAGTGTACAAAGCTATCATCTATCTAGGAGGTTAGTAGGCAAGTAGAGGCTGTTACTCAAAGCATGTGCCCTGTAAGTGCTGTCGTCATACACAGGAAGGAGCTCCTATTTCCTTGATCGAAGATGCCAGTTGTATTCTCAACTGTGAAGCTGTGGGGCTGCATTTGTTTGAGTGGTGGGCAGCTTTTTCTGATTTGCTCAGACACCATATAGACTGTCAATGGGCAGCACACTATTCTTTTAAACCATAAAATCCTATAGTACCATGGTTCAGAGGGCCAGCTTTGCAGTCAGATGGCCTGGGTTTTTAACCTGGACTCGGCAATGTTTTTAATGAACCCCATTTATTCTCATCAGTAAAACCAAGCTAATAGTGGTACCAACCTCACAAGGCTAGCGTAAGGATTAAATAAAATAATGCAGATGTTTTCCCCCAACACCTAGCACATAGTTTGAACTCAAACTGTTACTTACCATAACTATTCTTATGTTCTTCAAAATACATGAAAATCATACACTTTGGGTATATATGTTACATGTGATCCAATACATCATCATTTGTCTTCTTCATCTTTCCCCACTATAATGGCACTTTGTCCTACACACGAGGGCAGCAAAGCTGGACCTCATATCATGAAAAGAACAGAAAAGTAACAAGTCTTACCTATATGTTAAGTACTTAGAAAATTAGTCATTAAGAATCTGATCAAAAGTATGATACTTTATATCTCTCTGGAGAAGAAGGCAATTTTTCCTATAATCACACCCATGATTTTAGAAGTAATAGAACAGTCCATGTGGCTCTTGCTTTGTCAACTTATTCATCATTGTTTTTGATGAACTTCCATAGCTATCACCTAATGTTAGACATTACAGTTCTGGATGGTAAGGAGTCACCATGGATAGGGATGGGGAAGGATTACAAATTAATCGAATATAGGCAATACTGCTTTTTAAAACAAGCCAGTAGACTCTCTTCTATATTAATACCCACCATTACTTGAACTCAATATTAGCAATTCTTACATAGTTGCAGAAGAGCAGGATAGATTAGTAACTGGAGAAACATATATGACGTTAGGTGACTGTTAAGAGTTAATTTTGCCCTAGAAATTATAGTTCATCTAAATCATCTAAATTGCTTTCCACTGCATGTTAACAGAAAACCTGATTCCACTTGGCATAAGCAGTAATCAAATCTATTATCTCATATAACAAGAAGTCTAGACTTAGAGATCTAGGCTTTGGCCCAATTTTTGGGACAATTTTCTCAGCCATTTTTTCTATGGAAAGTTAAGGCTTACTTTTTTAATTTAAACTTTTAAATAGGCAAAATGTGCACATGCTTAAAAAATCAAAATAATGTACAAAAGTATATATTAGATTAGCCAAACCCAAAGAGTCAAGAGTAGAATGTTTTCACTCATTTGTGGAGGCTGGAAATAAACCCAGTCTTGGGTGAAAGGTGGTCAGGACAGCATATTGGACCCAGCAGGGGCATAACAACACATAATCTAGGACAACCATAGATATGGCTGGGGTGGGGAAGAAACGAGGGGAAACGGTGGTAGGGGAGAAGAAGAGAGAATAAGGTGGGATCTAGGGAGAGGATCAACAATGTAGCATACTCTTTATTCCCCTAAGAATCCAATATTACTTGTGCAATCATTTAATTCTGGAAGTTCACAATCTAAGCATTAATATTGCTTGTATGGCAAAATGTAGAATAGTCAAGAGACTAGGGGTGGGCAACATGGGGGTAATTCTGGTTTAATATCATATGCCTAATACATGTTGCTTTGTATGCATTTATGATTGTACAATAACTCAACTCCTTAATAAAAACAACTATATTGTAGAGAAGTTCTCATCCCTGTCTACACCCTGATAGCATCAATGCCTTCATCACAGAATCCTGGATAATTGAGGATTACCAGCATCATGAAGAGCACTGGGTTCAAGCCCAGATTCAGTACTAATTAGAGAAATGACTCTGGATGCTCCTACATAAAAAAGAATAACAACAGTACCTACCCTGCAAGATTGTTATGAGAATTAAACAAGCCAAGAAACATTACATGCTCTTAGCTTACCACCTCACACATACTAGACACTTAGCAAACGTCTGCTCTTGTTTCATTGTTATCCTCATGTGACAGGTACGAAGACATCTCAGACAGATGAAGTAACTTGTGTCTGAGCGAGGTTAAGTATCTTGCTGGAGATTTCTACCTAAGAGGGATTCAAACTCTTTTATTTAATGTTAGGTCTGTCTGATTCTGGAGTCTGTATGTTTCACAAATGTCGTTTTTCCTGTTGAATCATCCGTTTCAGATGCTGTAGTCCAATTATACAAGATAACGAAATGAAGCTTCTTCCCATTATCAAAAAAAAAAAAAAACAAGGGAATAAAAAAAATTTTGGTATCATCTTTAATGTGCTGCACTGACAAGTCACTAAGTGATTGTTATTGCCTGAACAACACATGGAAAATCCATGCCTAAAATCCTAGCAAATTACCTTGCTGCAGTTTTGAATGATGGATTGAAAATACAGTAATACGCTTAAGGACTTGATTTGAGTTAGGGAGGGGGTCTTGCAGTCAGTCAATTTTCATGCCATCTGCAGCTTCTTAATTTCTATCTACATTATATAATCTTTACTAAGACCACCTCTTGAAGACATAAATTAGCAAATAAAGATTCAGTTTTGTTGAGTATATTCTCATTTTAGAGAGAGGAACTAAACTTTCAACAGAAGTTTCAGAGCAAAATAAATTTCCTTAATTTGCTGAAAAATTTAAATGTATCTGAATGTCCCAGGTATACTTAATTATTTTTCAGTAACTACATTTGAGACTGTTTTCACTACAGTTTATTATTTTTTTATTAAAATTTATTATTTATGGATTTGTATATACTGTGGGTCAAATTGCATAGGACAATCATTAAAGAGGAACTTGCTATGCCTTGGCTCACGTAGTACGGTAACAACATCAGAATTTTAAAGGGATTCCCATGCAATATATTATAGCAAATATAATCTTGATTAAGTTTCTAATATTTCAGTCACTCCAAAATGTAAAAATAAATACATGATTTTCTTGTATGTTAAATTTTAGCTCAAAAGGAAAAAAATAAACCACAAAAAAGGTGAAATCTATTATTTAACCATACATAGCATGACATGGTCAGGACTGAAGGGCACTGACATATTCAACTAAACATGAATTACTTCTGAGAAAGGAGAATTGTTGGGTGGATATAAGAATGGGTAAACAAGTGGGGCTGGAGCAGTGGCTCCGTGCTTGCCCAGCATGTGCAAGTACGAGAGTTGGAACCCCAGCACCACGTGCACAACTAAGTGATGGAGCAACAAAAGCCACATGAAAAACTAAATAAAAATTAATTCCCTCTATCTCTCTCTGTCTCACACACTGTCGCTCTTTCTTAAAAAAAATGGGTAGACAAATATGAGATAGTACTCATTGATGTAAATGTACACATATATATGTATACATGAGTATTCACTACACAATTCTTTCAATTCTTTCAACTTTATGTAGATTTGAAATTTGTCAGTACTCTGCTGGAGAAAGCATAAATGCCTGAGTAAATTTCTTGGAGTCAGACTTCGAGAGTTCAGAATATACTTCTATTATAAAAATATCACATTAGATGAAGTTGGTACATGAAAATGTAAATAAATACTTATATTAATTGAAATTTATCCAATGTCCAGTGTGTGCCAGGAACTGTACTTAATAAATATTATCTAATTTAATTGAACACATGTATCACTTGAAGTATGTATTATTTTTCTTATTTTACAAGATAAGAAATAGGCATAAGAGGGTTACGTAGTTTTCAGGAGGTTGTGCATCAAGACACCCGAGAGTCTAACCAAATCTTCTGGAGTCTACAGTCAATGCTGTTAGCCACTGGGCTCTAGAAAAGGGAAATTTGAATTGGGGACCTCAAGAGGTTTTCTAGTTCAGGGTCATCAACCTTTATTACAAATAACACAAAGATTCAGTAGCACTAGAATCCCAGATTTCTACTCTTTGACCAAGACTTTTCCCACTTATCATGGTATTTCTTTAAATGCAGTTGTTTTTACAAAATGGATTTGCTTTAGATTTCCTTTAAGCAAATCATTTCATAATGCACTTTATCTATAATTTATAATAGTAAAATTTGATCTATTTTCTTTTTTCAGGTATGAAATATGCCACAAATGTGGGCATCCTGATGCTATAAATAGTAAGTTCACAAGTGTTAACAGTAGCTTTGAGTGAAAATACTATAATTTTGATAATTCCCAACATTTTTTCATAGCTCAGCTCCAGTCCCGTGATTTTTCTTTGTTTTTGAATTTTAGCAGTAACTGATTTACATGGTCCTAACCACTTTAAAAACATACAGATAGAGGAAAGGGAAGTTGAGCATTAAGAAATAAAAAGAACATATTTCAGAGCAATTTTCCCATCAACTACAAAGTACTGACCTAAAGTATAGTTAATAATGGTTTATCATGAGTATCACAGAAAAATGTGGTTTTGTTTTAAAAGCAAAAAGTAAAAGCATGAAACTGAGAACCAATTAAATGCAACTTTAAAAAATTTGCCATTTGTTTGTTTTTACCATTTTCTATCAGGCACAATTATATGGTTTTAATGTGCAATGACACTGTGAACATCTTTCTTGATTTCAGAACATAGAAGGATTGGAAGACAATTTTTCCATGAGCCTTTTGAATATCTCCATGTCTTGCAAATGAGGCACTGATTGCTTTTATTATGGAATATCTTTTCAAGGATTTTTGGGTAATAGCAGCCTTGAAAGCTAGAGGCAGTTTGTCCCTGGTGCAAAGTGCAGATGTTCTGTTGTCTGTTTCAAAGATTTGGGTTCCTTGACTCAGGGTTTCTCTCCTATAACTCAATCCATTGTTTGTGCAGCTATCTGTCTGAACTCCTCTGCATCGCTCTGTGGGAAATGGACCTTGTAGTACCAGTGCAAATGATAACACAGCTAGAGAGTGCGATGAAGCCCTTTGTCTCTGACACAGGAAACTCGTGTCTTCTAACAGCCTCCTTTGAACTGCAGCAGACTAATTTGTTACCCAGCAAGAAAGCGTGGACTCTTCACAGTTCTTTACAGGAAATTCAGGTATCACATAGAGACAAAAATTCTTCCTCCTATCATTTCTTGAGACAACTTTTGGAAAATCTGCATTGGCTTTTTGGGAGAATGGGCAGTATATTTTAGTAATTAAGCACACAGAATGCAGCCAGCTATCTTGGGTCTCCTTCTGGCTAGGGCTTTCTTTTAGTTTGGATTTTCCTGAGACAAGGATACCAGTGAACAGATCTTAGGACTCATTGGTAGGTAGTGATAAAGTAAGAAAGGAGAGGGAAATTAGAAAATAAATGATGAATTTTCAAGTAAGTTATGACTGTGGGTAAAGTTTAATTCTACTTGGGAACTCTTAGTAACCAATATAGAACGTTAGCTTCAGAGTTATCCTACCTAAGGGGCGAGGGGCCTGGGTTATCATACACCAAATACCATCTGTCACTTGTTGAGGGTTCCTGGGGTGGGGTAGGTGCTAATTCTAGTCCTGGATTTTCTGGCCTGTCCTGCACAGCAGAATTGGTTCCAACAGGCTCTGGCAGTTTGAAGTGAGGTCTGGGTGTACCCTACATTGAAAAGTCCCAAGGGAATATAGTTGGCACACCCATAGTCTTTGCTGCAGACACCCTCCAGCAGTATATTCCTATGAAGTGACTCAAACCTGTTTTTGCTCCCTGTTTCTTCATATGTTAAATGGGAACAATAATAGCACCAATTTCCACATGTGGTGGCACATGTCTGAAATCCCAGCTACTCAAGAAGCTGGGGCAGCAGGATCACAAGTTTGAGACCAACCTGGACAACCTAGGGAGAACTTGTCTCAAAATAAAAGCAGTTGGAGAAGCAGCTCAGCGGTGGAGCACTTGTAACCCGCCCCCCAGTACCACAAATGAATAATAACAGCAGCAGCAGCAGCAACACCGATCACATAGGGTTGGTAGAGGATTAAAGATTCAATCCACGTAGAACACTTAAACAGATCACAGCAATCCATAAGCACTTAGTAAATGTCAGCTTTTGCTATAGAAGAATGTAACACTTATTCTTTAGTTGATATTTTGTCTGTCGTTCTCTGACACTCTGAAGGTTGACTTCCAATTCCTTAACTGTGGAGTTTTATTTTACTAAATGCCTGTGATGGACTCTTACAGATTCAAGGTGTATTTATGTCTGACATTTGTCAAGGGGCAGCATTGGTGCCACATGGGAAGCACCAAGAAAGATGTGTTTAAAACTTATTCCTATTTAAATTTCCTTAGAGAATTTATGGGGCCAAGCACTCCTGAACTCTTTAATTTAAAGATTTACTGCTCTGTCAGAGAAACTAATTAAATCTTATTTGAAGTGTCACTCACACAGCAGCATTAGATTCAATTTTTTGTTCTTCTATTATGGGAATGAGAATATAAAAGAGAAGTGTATTTTAAACTCAGGTTTCTAGCATTATGTGTCCTCTGTGTCAGACTCCAGTGAATCAACATCATGGTAACTATGGGATTCACCAAACACCACATTTAAAAATTTTAGTAAGCCTACTTCCCTTTTGATTTAGGTAAAACTCTACTATTAAACAAGCAACACCAGTAGAAAATTACAACCTACTAGGAAGATCTGTATTTATGGAAACTAACTCTACAGAGGTCTATAGATTTGCCTGCTTCCTACTCTAGTAACATCCCTAATCCCTAATCTCTCTCTCTCTCTTTCTTTTCAGTAAGCCAACAGCCCTCCTGGCTGGCTCTTGATCTCTTACTTAAAGATATCCATCACTTTCAAACGTTACCCAAGTCTCTATATAAAAGAAATTGGCAAAATGATTTCCTCCAAAATCTTTTTCTTTCATTTTTGCAGTTCTCATTTAGGTATTCTTTTCTTTGACTAAGTCTATCATAAAAAATAAAAGTAAAAAAGATTATAACTTTCTATAAATATTTTATCAGGGATTTAGGCTGAAAGAAATTTAGCTATTTTCCACACTAAAAATCTGACAGTTTTACAAACATTTTTGTCTGGCTTGTATTTTTCTACATTAAGTGTCTTACATTTGAACTCTATTACATGATACTTAATTTTTATTACTAAGAAGAGTTGGGAAACCTGTAAATTTTCTTTTCATCCATTAGTCAACTTTCTTTTTAAACTTTTGATGTCTTATTGACCTATATAAGCTTTCTAAGTAGAAAGTAGCATAAAATGTCCTATAAATTTCGTCTGTATGTTCTACGATGCTATTTTTATTTATTAAAACTTCTTAGCCGTTTCCCTCCCTGTTCAATATCAGTTCAAAAGAATATATTTCAGACATATGGTACACACACATATTTATATGTTATGAATTAAATGGTCTTACCTTACAATATTCATGATATTATGTTTGTTTTGCAGTACTAGAGATTGAATCCAGGGCCTCTCACATGCTAGGGAAGTGCTCTACCACTGAGCTACATTCCAAGTCCCATTCAGGCTATTAGAGAGGAAAACAAAGTTCAACATTTAACCTATGTTTTTAAAAATAAAGCATATGGAATGGAGTGGTGGCTGTGTGGTTAAGGTGCTTGCCTGGCATGTGCAAGTATGCGAGTTCGAACCCCAGCACCACATACACAGCGAAGTGTTGGAGCAATGAAAGCCACATGAAAAACTAAATAAAGTTGATTCTCTCTTTCTCTCTCCCTCACTGTCCCTCTTTCTTAAAATAAATAAATAAATAAAGCATAAAATAAATTAAGTTTTAAAAATAAGTTCAAATTGAGTTAGATTTATGGTTATTAGGAAGTGTTTTACTGTTCTAAAATATTTTAAATAGTCTTTTAGTGTATTATGTGATTATAAAAATAATGTAACAAGGGGTTGGAGTGGTGGTTCGACAGTCACAGTGCTTGCCTGGCATGTGCAAGTGTACAGGTTCAAACCCCAGCACCCGTGTACACAGCTAAGTGTCAGAGCAACAAAAGCAATGTGAAAAACTCAATAAAAATTGATTCTCTCTCTCTCAGTCACTGTCCTTCTCTCTAAAAAAAGTATCAGTAATAACCGATTGAATTCTCTTGAATTTTCTCTTTCCCCATTAGCAGCTAATTTCTAGAAGATCATTGATTGAGACTAGCCCAGAAGAACCTCAGGAACTTAGGGGTCTCCTAATGACTTGAAGACCAAAGCCTCAAAACAAGGTTATGAAACTTGACCAGCAAAGAATAGTGTCACTGTCAAAACTTCAGGTCTACTTTTTCTGTACCATCTCTTAATATCCTCCTCTCCCTGATACCTAGGGTTCTAGTCCAACCCTAATTGTCCCATATTTCCCTACAGGGTCCCACTAAAGCTCATCTTTACTGGACATATTCTGAACAAACCAAATTCTTTCTTTCAAAAAAAGTTACCACCTTGTATTCTATTCCCTATGGGCCCCATTTTTTTTTTCTGGGTGAAAGATAACATTTACAAAATACATTTCTAGCCATGCATGGGATTACATGCCTGTAATCCCAGCTACTCAAGAGACCAAGGCAGAAGGATGGCAAGTTCAAGGCCAGCCTGGGAAACTTACTGAGATCTTATCTCAGCAAGATAATGGCTGGGAAAGTAGCTCAGAGTGGAGTATGGCTTTGGGTTTGATCCCCAGTACCACAGAAAAATTTGTTTCTGATAAATCATTAATGGTGATAATAGATTTAGCACAATGTTTAGCAAATTAAAATTTTCCTGAGAATATAAAACATCTGGGGATTTCCCTAGGACACACACACACACACACACACACACACACACACATTCTAACAGGGGTTAGACACATTTCTTAAGCTACAAAGAAGAGCACTAAAACATAAAAGTTCCAACCCATCAAGAGAGTTATATTTGATGGTACTTTGATCATTTATTTACTTTTTACTCTATATAATTGATGTATATGGTTTGATGAACCCAGTCTTAGGAGCAGAAATCAGATGTTATATGAATTTCACTGAGCCCAAGGTATAGCAGTAGAAAGTCAGGGCTTATCAGTGATGTTGACTATTCCTGGCAATGGTACAAGCCAGAAAGAAAGATTAGTTACATGTTTTCTTTAGCCACGACATGAGTTAAACAATATACTCTCAGATTAAATATGTCACCTATTCAACTCAGAGTTCTTACAGAAGAACTCAGAGCAAATACAGTCTATTAAGTGTAAAAATTGGGGAATGTTGGCAGCTGCCAAGCCCACATAGTGTTTACATGTATTGCATGGTGAGCAAATATTCAGACAATTTTTCTGACCTGCCTTTGCTCCCTTCTTGAGAACCTGTTTCCATTTTTTTCTGGTGAGTGGACAGAGAGCCATATGATCCTACTTTTCTGACCATGGTTAACTGGAATAGAGGTGAAAGAGATAGAGGCAGAGAAAAGGAAGGCTAAATCAAGCCATTATGTAGCAAGATACAGACCAGTGACCATGTGCTTCCAGTGAGGAAGGGGGGAAGAAAGAAAAAGAAAGAACACACATCTTGATTCCAAAGGGCATCTCTATTCCTTTTTCCAGGTCTGTGAGTAGCCTAGATACTCTTCCTACTTATGAGATAGGTAATCTGTGTCACAGAAAAGGCTAACTTCTTTAGCAATGTAATCTAAAAGAGAGAGAATGCAAGCCAGATATGTAATTTAAAATTTTCTAGTAGCTGTGTTAAAAACAGAAATTGATGAAAACATTTTTGATGTATTTCATTTAGTTCAATAAATCCACAGTATTGCTGTTTCAACAAACAATCAAGACAAAAATTATCATTGAGACATCTGCATTCTTGTTTTCATATGTTAAGTCATCACATTCTGCAGTGTATTTTATACCTACTATGCTTCTCAGTTGGGACAAGTCATGTTTCTAGTGCTCAACAGCTACATGTAGTTAGTAGCTACCATATTGCAGCCTTCTTTGGAAAACAACTATGCTTTCAGGGACCACATTTCCTGTCTTGCATCTAAGAATGGCGAGGTGATTAGTTATTGCAAAAGACTTGGGGGAGGAAGCTATGAGTGTCACTTCTAAAACCAGGTGGTTAAGAAGTACATACAGCTTCTCTACTCTCCCTGCCCTTTCCACTAGCTTGTAGGAAAAGACATGGCAGCCTCTGAAGCTCTGTGTTACCTATAGCACAGAGGGTAAGAGCACGTGTCTCTGAATCATCATTTGAGAATAGCCTACTATTAATTTTGGATGTTAAGCAAGAAATATTTTTTATTTGTTTAAAACACTATATATTTTTGGGCTAATTCATTTAGTAGTTAGCCTAGCACATATAATATACATGTATGTTCCTATACTACTGTTAAATGCTTTTTCTAGCAGTAAGCAATACCCTAGAAGTTGCTCAAGAACACACCTGAGAACACAGGAATGCAAACATTTATGTGGACACACACAATAATTAGCTGTGGATTTTGTCAATATATAATTTATCTGTGAATATTTTACCCAGGACATGTTCAGGCTGCAGACCTTATCTCAAGAAATAAAGCTCTAAGTCAAATCTAGAGGAGGATACAAAGGAACTATAAAACTCTCAGATGAAAACAAATAATGAAATCCTCACAACATTGATTCGGCCATGAATAGACAAACTAGACTTTATAAACAAATATTTGCATATCAACAGGGTCAAAGATAACCCACAAAATGGGAGAAAATATTTGTAACTCATCTGGGATAAAAGATTAATATACAGAATATATGGAGAACTTTTAAAACTCAACAACAAAAAACCAAACAATCTAATTCAAAAATGAGCAAAGGACTTGAATAGACATTTCTCCAGAGAAGGTAAACAAACAGCCAATAAACACATGAAAAGATGTTCAACCTCACTAATTTTGGGGAAATCCAAATAAAAACCACAGATAGATAATCATTTCACATCCATTAGGATGGCTGTTATAAACAAACAAAGCAGAAAATAGCAATTATTGCAAGGGTTATGAAAAAATTGGAATGCTTGTGCATCATTGGTAAGAAAGTAAAATGGCATAGTCACTGTTGCTTAAAAAATTATAAATAGAATTACAGTATGATCCAGCAATTTCATTTCTGAGGACACACCCAAGAATTGAAAGCAGTCTGGAAGAGATGTCTGTACACCCATGTTCCTAGAACCATGGAACCTAAAACATGGAAGCAACCCAGGACTACTGAAGATGAATGGATGAGCAAAATGTGGTTCATATGAAACAATGGAACAATACTCAGCTGCAAATAGAAAGGGGATTCTGATATATGCTGCAACATCCTTGAGGACATTCTTCTAGTAAGTGAAATAGGTTAGTCACAAAAGGACACATACTTAACAATTCCATTCATGTGAGTATTTAGTCGGATTAATAGAGACAGAAAGTAGAATTAATTTCCAGGGGTTTGGAGGAACAGGAAATAGGGAGTTATTGTTCTAATGGGCATAGAGCTTCAGTTTTGCAAGATGACAAGTGTTCTGGAGATGGGTGATAGTGATGGTTGCTCAACAATCTGAATGCTTTGAGAACCACTGAACTGTACATTTAGAAATCATTAAGATGGTAGATTTTGTTATATATAATTTACCACAATAAAATGCTTTATTTAAAAATGTTATTCAAAAAACCAAGAGAATCTGAACAAGCCTTCAGAATCCTGAAACTTTTTATTTTTTATTTTTTTAAAGACAGAGAGGGACAGGACAGTGAGCGAGTGAGAGGATCAATTTTATTTCTTTTTTTATCTGGTTTTCATTGCTCCTATACTTCATTGTGTATGTGGTGCTGGGGTATGAACCCACATCCACATGCATGTCAGGCAAGCTCCGTAACTACTGAACCACCACTCTAGCCCCAGAATCCTGAAGCTTTTGATTAGTAAACACATATTTCATCACTGTCAAGAATATTTTCAGCCAGGCATGGTAGTGCCGGTCTGTAATCGGAGAGACTCTGGGACACTGAGGCAGGAGGATCATACATTTGAGTCCAGCCTGGGCAATTTAGCAAGACCGTGTCTTAAAGAATAGTTTTCAACTCCAAGACATAGCTAAAATAAAGAATATGTCCATAACTCCACAATAGTTTAGCAGGGTTTTTCACCCATTGTGCTAGAATAATTATGAAAGAATACTAAAGGCTACAAAGATAGTGTATTAAGTCATATGACCACCCTATGGGACATACATGTGTATTTCTATGGAAGAAATTCTGCAGCAGAGTTAAACACCTTGCTCAAGGTCATTTGCCTGGTATTCCAAAATAGGATTTCTTGACTTTTGCAGTGTTGGCATTTTGGGTTGGATATTTCCTGGTTGAGCAGTGTAATGAGTTTCCCAGGATCCCTGGTCTCTTCCCACTCCATGCTAGTAGCATCTCTCTCTCATCTGTTTTTGACAACTGAAATTGCCTAATTTGTACTGAGGGCAAAATCGTTCCAGGCTGAGAGCCATTGCTCTACCTCAGCAAATTACTAAGTCTCTGAAGAGGCAGGTACTCGAAGACCATAAAGATAGGACAGTGGGTGGGCCAGGACAAGTAAGCATCACAAGAAAAATATGGTCCCAGCTGGGACAGATTCAGAAAAGGATCATGGAAAAGTTATCCTCTGAGCAGGGATACAATTTTAAATGCAAAACTCAATTGCTGTAAGAGATAGTAACCCACTCAAACTAATTGCAATTGAAGGGGAGCTGGGTTTTTCAACTGGAAGCAGCTGCAAATGGGAGCTGCTAAGAACCACAGATGGTTCTTTTAGTGACTGTTGGATCCTTCTTCTGTGCACACTTTTGCAAGAATGCTCTCTTTTGATCTTGGGCAAACTGCCTTTCTTTGCCAAATCTTGGTTTCTGTTCCTCCCTCCTTGTTTTGCACCTGACTTTGACTTGAACTTGTGTTGCCTCAGGAGCAGCCCTGAGGAGTTTTCTGCATTGAGTGGACTCTGTGTTAATTCCAAATTCCCAGAGAAGAATCTGATTGGTCCAGTTTGGGTCACCTATATACCCAAAATGATTCACTCAGCAAAGAGTGGAGTAGGGACCGATGACAGTCACCTCCACCCATTTCTTTTGCAGCCCTGGTGGGATAGGATGGATGGTGGCAGTACTCAGGAAAAGGAATTTGGGAAGACACATTTCCCAAAATATATTTCCCACAGACTTTAAGTGTGGGTAGAGGGTGGAAAGAATTGATTACTGGAAGAAAAAATTACATGAACAAAGGAACAGAACAGAGGTATTTTTCATATATTCAGTAATTTTCTAGATTAATTAGACTCTGAGATTTAGGGGTCATTATATAGCCTGGATTTATTGTAGAGATAATTGGGTGGAAGATGGAAATATGGATTGGTATCTGATTGTCAAGGGCATTTAATGCCAGAATGAGGCATTTAGATTTTCCAGAGTTCCTAATGTCTGAGGATAGATATATCATGGAAAAATTTGCCATGTTTTTCCAGAAATTGTTTTTGGTTTCTGGGCAAGTTCTAGTCTCCAGGGTCAAGTAGCAGGTTGGTTTGATTTGAAAGTGTATCAAAAGAGAAATGAAGGCATGAAATTAAACTCTGTAATTATAAGACCCTGGAATAAGAGTCTGGTGAGGTAGTAAGGAAGACTAAAATGGCCTAATTTTTAAAAAATCAAGCTAAGAAGCCAGGTGTCTTGTTACTCTAACTATAAACATCAACGTTTAACAGGTGTTTTCTGTGGGCCCAACATTGTTTAAAGCTTTTGTGAATGGTGCAGGTGAGTGAATGAGTGTTGTTGTTGTTGTTGTTCTTGGTGTTTTTCACTATCAAACATGTTTTTTTCTTTCAGGGCCACCACACTAAGTCTAGAGTGGTAAAAACCTTTGACTTTCATGCATGAGTCAGAGTACCCGTTAAGTTACATGTTAGATGCCTAACAGTTATCAGAGTTTGCCTGGTAAGTGTCCATCCACCTAGGTCCTAGCAGATTTCTGATGATACAGCCCTCTGAGTCTGAGGACTGGACCTGCACACCCATGCACAGAGGTGCTCTTGACTCTGACGTGGCCTTGGACTTCACATCAGAATATAAAAGTGCTTCAAAACTACATGTCTCTGTGGAGAATAAAAATCTGCTCTAGGATTTAATAAGTCTGCCTCTTGCTTCAAATTTAATGCTAATGGTAAACTGAAAAAGATTTCTAGTGACAGATAATTAGCAATAATTGTGATTACTGGCCTTTATATAGTCTTTCACCCAAACAGATGGCAGAGAGCTTAAAAAGTGAATGCTTTAAGGCTTAATTTCTCCCTCTTCTTAAATAAAGGTTCCTCTAGGGTCAGCAATAGTTTTTATTTAACACACTGCATTATGTTACCCATAACTAAATAACAATTTCTGGGCAATTCAGTTAGTCTGTTAATTTGCTTAGCAATTAGCATTGAATGAATTTCTACTCTGAATACATTATAAATGTATGAATGCATGCATGCCTTGTATATTTTTCTTATTTCTCTACTTAAGTTTTATAAGCCACTGTAGTTACTATCACATAGATGACTTTCAGAGCATGGGAAATTAGGGTCATTATCAGGCCACTCTCTGGTGACCCACAACAGCCTTCCACACATCTCTATCTCCATGAACACAAGCCAGCTTCCTGTAAGGCACAGCTTTGACAGGACTGGATATTTCTAGATTCCCAGGACTTTATATCAGATGCATTTTCTGTGTGTCTTTCCCCATTATATGCAGAGTTGTAAAGACATCAAAGGTCAATTAAAATGTCTCATACATATAAACTATGAAAGGGAACATTGAGATTCCTCCATCCATTCCATTTTCCCTTTCCCTAACTTCTTTGTTGGGAAAGGTAATTTGGACTTTATATTATGAGATTCTTTGTGATATAATCCAGGGAAAAGTCAGAGCAATGTTTTCAAGGCTAAGTAAGACCAGAATATGAGTTCTTAGGAAATAAAGTCAATTTTTGTTAGTGTGAAGAATATAAATATCTATGCTAGAGCCTTAGAGAGTTTCAGAAAGAAATGAGCCTTTGTGTTATTGGATGTGTTTAGTTTTGCGTGAGAGAATAGCTAAAGGGGTTCTAGACTGGAAGACAGGCACCCCCCACCCCTACCTCCCCATCCTCTGCCTCTTTTCCTGCCTTGTCTTTTCCCCCTTGGAACAGACCTCCATAGCCTATGTCAGAGTCTAGTGGTTTCCTCTTCAGAGCAGAAGACACAGGGGAAAGGTAGTGCTGTGGGTGAGATCTTGGGACAGAAGGTCTGGATTGGAATCCCATACCCTGGTAGCACTGGGGAATGTCTTTCTATACCTGGAGTGTCAAAATTTTCATACATTAAATGGGGTGAATAATTCTCTTGAGCATTGTAGGACACACTGAAGGACTTACCAATGGGGCCTGGCAGACAGCATAAACCCTGTGCATGCAAAACCTTTGTTACTGTCACTGGCACTTGGTGCCTGGGATTGTAGAATTGACTTGGCTATTTCTTTAGGGAGCAGTGCAAGATCCTGGTGAAAGTTTAGGGAATGGGATATTATAGTGGAAAGGGTTAAATGGAATGAGCGAGGAGATAGGAAAGCAGGCAGGGCACCCTCTGGAAGCTTCCTCAGGAGGCCCAGGAAAGTGAGAGACAAAGCCTTAGCCATAGCGAGGCAGAAAGAATTGAGTCCCTGGATGAGCCCTACAGTGTTTGATGCTACCCTCATCTCCCTGCAATTTTATTCAGCATAACTTTGGAATAAACTCATGGCTCTAGTGGTAAAGACCTATGTCTGGAGCTACAAATTCAAATGACTTCAGAGGCAACAGAAATAACTCAAATGTCAGAGGCAGCCAAGTATGTGTGCCTAAAGTCCTTCAGATTCAAATTAAAAAAAAAAAAAGTCACCTTTCCTACCAGACGATTCTGCATGTCTTTGGATTCTGCATGTCTTTAGTTTTATTTGCACACTTGGGTTTGGCCCTCTTTCTTTTTTTAGAGAGAGAGAGAGACAGAGAGAGAAACATTTTTATTTAGTTTTTCATGCAGCTTCGTTGTGTAGGTGGAGCTGGGGTTTGAACTCAGGAACTCATGCATGCAGGGCAAGCACAGTAACCCCTGAGCCACCACTCCAGCCACCAAGTAGTCCTTCTTATGGCCTCTTCAGCCAAAGGTCCCCAGGCTGTGTCTATAAAAGGCAGAGGTGCAGCTCTGGGTTCCCTCCCTAGAGGCTGACTACTCACATGGAGCCCTCACCATGGGTCCAGAAGAAGTACCTTGTAGACAGTGAGTTCCTCAGAGGGGCAAAGAGAGAACAAGTCCCCTCCATGGGTTATATGACCTTTCACTTACGTTGGGAAAAACAATTGCTACGGTCTTGGAACTGGGTGAGGGTAATGAACGCAGGGAGAGCAGCCAAGCAAAGCAGAACATACAAGAAACGGATGAAAAGTAACATATGCCCTGATTTGTAGTCCTACATTATAAAATTTCTGAAGCCTCCAAGCCCCTTGCATTTCTTGTGTGTAAAACAAGACCATTACTATCAACTCAGAGAGCTGCTTTACTAATCAGATGAGGCCACACCTAGGAAAGCATTGCTATGATTTTCTTTTACGTGTCTACTGTCTATTTATTTGCCTCAGCGCATATATTCCCTTTAGAATTTATTGCCAAATTATTTCTATTTCTCAAAGTTTAAGTTCAGTGCTTAATGTTTCCTTCAAAAAAATTGCTTATTTCCTAGATAACTTTCTGATGTCTTTGGCTTCCCTCATGTGTGAGAAGATTTTTTTTTTTTTTTTTTTTTTTGTTAACACCCTCTGTTCCCTCACTCCAGTGTCAGGAGTGCCTATACATTCTGAGGTTTTATTAAAAACCTTCCTTTGTCAATTTCAATTGAATTGAGCAAAAATAATTCCTAGGTCTGGTTCATCCACCCTAACTTCTGTCTATCTGCAACTCACTTGCAGAACGAATTCATCACACATCATGGTTACAGATACCTATGACAGCTGGAAAAATATGCCTAAGTCACTTTGTCCACACACTGTAGCAGATCCATTTACTGACAATCAGACCTTATAAATTTCACATATGTCCATATACACCATAGGGAAGGAAGCAGGATAAACAGTAACTACTATTTTCCATGCCAAATTGGAGATTTACTTAAGAATATGCAAAACAGGGGCTGGAGCAGTGGCTTGGTGGTTACAGTGCTTGACTGGCATGCCGGAGGACGTGGGTTCAAAGCCCAGCACTACATACACAGCGAAGTGTTGGAGCAACAAAAGTCACATGAAGAGTTAAATAAAATTGATTCTCTCTCTATCACTGTCCTTCTCTATCTTTGAAAAAAATATGCAAAACAAAGGAGAGAAGCTAGCATATGCAGATTTCTTGAGTCATGTTAGAGTCCGTATCGAAATCATTTTCCTAGGAGACGCTATTTCTAAGAACATATAACACAATAGCATGACCTGGGGTTCCCAGCATCTCTGGGATCATATTTTCTTGAATCCAGTATATATTAGGGGTTCTCCAGAGAAATAGAACCAACAGGACACACTCGTACGTGTCCACACACCCCAAAGAAATTTATTATGAAGAACTGGCTCACATGTTTGTGGATGCTAACAAGTTCTAAGATCTGCAGGGTGAGTCCACAAACTGGGTACCCATGAAAGTGAATGTTGTAGTTTTAGTGAGAAGCCCAGGAGATCTGACCAACAAGAGTTGATGTTTCTGTTTGAGTCCAAAGGCAGGAAGAAATGTAATGTGCCAGTTCAAAGACTGAGAGGCAGGAGGAGTTCTCTCTCACTCCAGGGAGTGTTGGCTGTTTTACAGGTAAGAATCAGATGCAATTACTCTATTTGTACACATGGCAAACTAAATTTTACTTTTGTGCTTTCTATGAGAATAGATTTTACTAATGCGAAAAATTGTGTAAACAACAATATTCTACCTTCTTAAGAAAAAAACTTGAAGTCCATCTGCTGTTTGCAGGCAATGTCCTAATTACAAATTATTTTTAAAATCTCATTATGAAATGAAAAAACAGCATTTTCCTGAAAGCATTCTGTAATTTAGGCTGAGCCCCTAATGACAACCAAAAAGCTGAAGAAGGAAAAATGTAGTCAAACAGAATGAATGACTTAACAATTTTCTATCTTTCAAAGGATTTGCTTTGGACTGTCCTTGTTTTACTCTAATAATAATCTTTCTAAGATCATGGAAAAGCTCATCTTATTTAAATGGATTTTTTAAAATTTTTGGTAAAAGTGAGTTAATAATGCCAGTGTTTTTATTTCCAATCAACCTCTTTGTTTCTTATTGTAAAAAGATCGCATCTTTTTTTTTTTTCACATTTTTATTGCAAGAAAGTCTCCAAACACAATGAGCCAAAGCAGGTAAGCTGCCCATCACCCACTCTCTCAGAGACACCTACACATCACCCTCTATAGCCTCTTCATTTCCTGTTTTTGTACTAAAAATGGAAATGCAATGTATGTACTGTTGCTTTTTAACCTGTTTTCACTTTCATATCTATTATTAAATACGCTTCAGTTATTTTCATTTTAAATTATTTATTCATTTATTCCTTCAATGCTAATCTTTTAAGTGGTAAAAGATAACAATCAGTAAAATGACAAATTAGTTCTCTGACATCTCATGTTGTGATTTTTTTTAACCAAATATAGTTTTGGTTTGATCTATATTCTTTATTTGTTCTTACAAGATGATCAAATTAAGTAAAATTATGTTCCCTCTTTTTTGGGAATAGTTTGTGGATAGGAGATTGATGCTGTGTTGCATCTGGGTTGAGATGTGATGTAATCTGAGTGAAAGTTTTAACATTACCTTTTTGACCACCTTCTGCTGAAAAATTCTAAACTATGTGAAATGATAAGAACCTGATGATTTTAGTGATAGAGAAACAAGACCCTTGGTCAAATTTTCTGTCTCTGATCGTTTCTCCTCACACAGACACTCACTCACACACATGCACACCATGTATATACACACACGTGCATACACGTTTTTATCAACATGAAATTGACTCTCATTAAACACCTGGGCACAACTTTGGAATGAGATGTGACAACGCATCGCTGAGGACATTGTATTAGTAAAGGAGATTCTACTTCTTCATGATGCTGCGCTCATCAATGAAGAAGTCCTTGTTATATGTGGCCATGCTTATGAACTCTGACCTCTCCCCAATACCTGATCCCTTGCAAGTACCAGTAGCTTCCTCATCTATTGTCCAGAAGCCTGGTATGGAAGCTCAAGGTACTTAAGAAAGAGATTTTGTTTTTCTTTTTGAAAAGAAGAAATGCATCATATTCTCAGGGAAGACTCCTAAGCTGGAAGTCAAGACAACAATAATCAAACACTGTATTTATGTCATGCAACTTTAAAAGATTGAGATATGTCACACACCATGCATTGGTTCCTTAAGGCGTACAGTTCAGCAGGGTCTAGTTTAGTCACAGAGTTGTGCAGTCATCACTACTCTCTCATTTAAAACTTTTCATCACCCTGACCCCCTTAGCAACCACTCCCTGATCTCCTTCCCACCAGCCCCTGACAACCACTAACTCATTTTCCTTCTGCATGGATTAATTTACTCTGGACATTTCATAAAATGAAATGATATGAAAGGGGCTTTGGGGGTCTGGCTTCTTTTGCATAGCATCACGTTTTCGAGCTCATCCATGTAGTAACGTGTATAAGTGCTTTAATCCCCCTCCCCTTTTTTTTTTGGTTGGATGTTGTATGGTTATAACACATTTTGCTTATCCATTCTTCTGCTGACAGATATTTGAGTTGTTTCTACATTTCGCCTATGATGAATAAAGGTGCTGAGAATGTTAGCTTAAAGGTTTGTTTCCATATGTTGTAATGTTTCAGTATTTGGGATGTACTTTCAAATCTGTTGTCTTACCGGGCCTCACAAAAAATGTTGGAGATAAGACAAGTCTTATTATTCCATTTTACAGGTAGAAAAAACAGACCCTTAGACATAATTGCCTAATTCCAGCTAGAATCAGCACCCTAATCCAGTTCTATTTTTAAAAATGTCCCGAAGAAAGTCAAAAGGAGCTCATGATTCCACCCTAAGGAAAGGAGAAATTAGTTGTGTATTTTTAGTTTTTAGAGATGAATGCATTTGCCCAGTACTGTTAGAGAAGCAATGTCTAGACTAATTTACAGATTCCAAAGGAAAATGTTGCCATAACAAGTGGTCAAAATTTCCTAAAACAGAGTTGAGACAGAATTATACCCGGATGGTTGCATAGGAACGGGCATTTTTGTTCTTTGTTGTTTGATGACTTTACTTTCAAGGAAAATGCAAGGACAGATTGTCGCTGTTCACAGTTCTAATGCTTCACAGAAAGAAATGGCTTCGGATTATTTTTTCTCCTAATTAGCATGCATAGTGGAGACATGTTTATGACTAGATTTAAATCTTAACACGGTCTATTAATATTTCAGTTTTGGCACTGGACACGTGAAATAGTATTATTCATGCAAACCTTGCCAAAAGCATTCTGAGTCAAAACTCGACTAAATTAATATAGTCCTCTTTTTGATTATTTGAGTCATTATGTATCAATATTTGTCAGGGAATTTTGGAAATGGTTTAATCTTCACACAGTGCATGCTTTCTGGGACTTGGATAGAACATTCTCTCTTTACCTTCCCCCAAAAGCAATATCACTTATAACAAAGGACAGAAGCTTAACAATAAATGAAAAAGGTTTTCTCTAGTGTTTCCCTGCTGGCAATGTCTTTCCCCCATGTTTATTCCCCATGAACTCTGACTTAATTGTTGAGTTAATTGTTCTCACCTTGTCTCAATACTTATATTCCATTTATCACACCACATAAAAATATCTGTGTCCTCTGTCAGATGATGTGTGTCTTGAGATGTGTGTTTGGTTCATATTCAGTACCCAGTAGAATTCCCAGTATCATTGTGCAATAAAGATTTTATTCATCTGAATTGACTTTTTTAAAATTGAAATTTAAAAAAATTTTTTAGATAGAAGGACAGAGAGAGAGAGAGAGAATCAATTTTTATTGAGTTTTTCATATGGTTTTGTCACTCTGACACTTAGCTGTGTATGTGGGTGCTGGGGATTGAACCCGTGCACTTGGTGCGTGTTGGGCAAGCTCTACAACTGTTGAGCCACCACTCCAGACCCTTGAATTGACTTTTTAATAGGATCTCAGGAACTCTGGGTTCTGATTTTGCTGATTGTGAAGTCACGATCAATATGCATTACTATCAACCAACACTTACTCAAAACTAACCCTCAAAACTAGAAGGTCTAACCTGGACCTACAAGATTTGCCAACTAACTTATACATCGTTCTAGTACTTAGGAAGTTAATGAATTCTATACAAAGTAGAAGCCAAGCCTGACAAATGTAGATTCAATATTAATATTTAGCAAGACTACCAATACATATGCATGCAATTAATGGAGTGTCCATGTGTGGGATATGTAAAACAATTAGAAGCAGATTGAGTCATGTTATTAGCTAACTTCACAGGGATCAATCCTTCCTTCAACATAAAATTACTGTACAATTATTTTGAAGGTGGATCTGATAGAACTTCCTGACTGATTGGATGTGGGTGTAAGAGATAAAGAGTTAGGAATCCTGCCAAAGTTTGAGAAAACATGAAGGTAGAGTTGCTGTTGAATGACATGAGGGGCTCTGTGGTGCGACAGCATTGTGGGAATTGATCAAAAAGAAGTCGTTCTGCTCTGGAGAGATACCTGGGACATCTTAGTAAACAAAAAAAGAATGATCCAAGCCCCTTCCATTATATTCTCATGGAGTGTGGGGACAAAAATGTAATGCATGAGAAAGGTAAGTAGATGTCAGAAGGGATAGAAGCTAGGAGAAAGTACAGGCCAGGGTGAGGGGCTCAGGAGGGCTAGGGTGGGTGGTATTTGGACAAAGCATGTCTCAAGCAGAAGACTCAGTCAGTCCAGATGCCCTCAGCTTAAAGACAGTACATGACAGTTCCTCCTGGGAGCACCGGGGAGTGATTGGCTAGAAGAGAATACCAGAGAAAGCAAAAGGAAGGGTTTGTGGGCCAAGGGACCAGATCACATAGGACCTCAAAGGCCAATGCAAAGACTTGGGCTTGTACTGCTCTAGTTCAAACAGGGAGTGTTTGGAAGACTTGCCTCAGAGTGGTTATATGATCTGATTTATGTAATCCAAAGCTTGCTCTGTCTGCTGGGTGGAGAATAGACTCTGGGAATGTAGAAAAAACGCAGAATCAGGGAGACTTTTAAAGATACCACTGTGGTAGTCCAGGCAGGGATGGCAGAGAATTGTTGGGGCAGGGTGTGGGGAGCAAGAAGTTGGATTCTGGATATATTTTTAAAGTAGAGGGGCTGGAGTGGTTGGTGGCTCACTGGTTTCGGCGCTTGCCTGGCAAGCACGAGGACCCGGGTTCAAACCCCAGCACCATGTACACAACTAAGTGTTGGAGCAACTAAAGCCATGTGAAAAACTAAATAAAGTTGTTTCTCTCTTTCTTTGTCTATCTCACTGTCCCGCTCTCTTAAAAAATAAAATAAAATAAAATAGAGCCTACAGGGTTTCCTTATAGATTGAATGTAGGGTGTGATAGAAAAGGGGATAAAAAATGATTGCAAGGTTTTCGACCTGAGCATTTAAAAGGATGGGACAGCTGTCACTAAAACGGGGAAGTCTGTGGTGAAGTAGTCTGAGCACCGAGATCAGCAGTGTGTTTGGACACGTTCGCATTGACGTGTCTTTTACACATCCAAGTGATGCAAGGTTGTGGAAGATAAAGCTTCCACCAGCTAAGAGACTGCAGGGGAAGCAGTGTCCTTAGGGGAGAGCCCAATTATGCTTATAGCAAGAAAATGATGGGAACATTTAGAGACAGCTGGAGGACCTAGGAATTTTACAAAGGATGGAAAAGGGACCCAAAACTCGGGAAGGACTGAAGATGGGGTGAATAAAGGCTGCAGAGAACTTTATGGCAGTGACAGTGAGGAAACTTCCAGATGGCTGAGAATGTGGGTCTTTTTAATGGGATTGCCATGCATGAATGTATGGGTCATGCTGAGATTTGTCCTGGGGAATTGAAGGCTGTGGTGGTGAGTTAGTTGGGGTTTGCGGCAGTGGGGTACCAGAGCCTTCTTTTGGATCCCATTGGAAGTAAAGAGGTCAGGGCAAGATGCATCCCTTTGACCCCTGTTCATGTGTTTAGGAACCACTAGGGAAGATGGATGTGCTCCATGCAGGTGCCCTCTGTACTGTAGTCTCCTGTTTGTGTGGGATGGAAGGCTTACAGAGTTTGAGACTCTATTACATTTAAAATCCTAGCATAAGAAATGTGGGGCAAAGGGACTGGGGTGGTGGCTCAGTGGTTACAGTGTCTTCCTGGCATGCACAAGGACGCGAATTCGAACCCCAGCACCACGTACACAACGAAGCATTGGAGCAACCAAGGTCACATGAAAAACTAAATAAAATTGATTCTCTTTAAAAAAAAAAAAGAAATGCCGGGCAAAAAGAATTCATGTGGGTATTGCTCTTAAAGTATGTGTGCTTATCACTTTAAAATTAATGTAATGATCATCAAGGTCTAAAATAATGGCACCCAACTTAATCAGTAATAGAGACCATGCCACCCTGCTATGGCTCAAATGAACTTCCCAGGGGTAACTTTCCCAGTGATTTTCAGGGTGACCAGTGTTTTCATAACACTATTCTTAAAGGAACTAAACTAGCTGTCAGGAAACTTGAGTTCAAGTTTCACTTTTGAACTGGCTAAGCGTGAGTTTTCATGCTACTTACATATCTACATTTCCTGTCTTTTAATATTGGTATAATGAAAAGCAGAAAAGCAAAAATAAAGCAATAATGCATGCAAAGAAGTAGTGTATACATGAAAGTAACACAGAAGTGTGCATCAGGTGGTGTTGTCATTATGAGAAATGTGTAATACTTTTCTGCATATTTAATCTGTGACTACCACAGAAGTGTTGAAAACATACTTTAAAAATACTCAGTTGATCATATGTGCCATCAATGGAACCAGCCGTAGTGCTTTGAAAATGACAATCTCTTTTTGGATTCAGGACATGATACAAAAAAGATTTTTAAAATATTTGAAATAGAATTCATCATTTTCTTTATTTAGCAATAAGGATTATAAAGAAAGAATAAATTTTAAACATTTTAATCTACTGTAAAAATGATATTGAAACATTTTCAAAGAAAAAATAATAAACATAATGGGATCTTATTTTTTAACTAAGCACTGGAATGCTCCAGAAATGTTTTTTAAAAAGTTTATAATTTTTGACATGTTATTGTTCCATTTTATATATTGGCTCTGCTTTCCTCTCCTGGTGTTCAATGATATAATTAGGTCATAAAACAGTTACCTGCAGTCATTGTTCCCAGACCTGTTCTCTTTTTTGGTGTAGGCAATTTTTTGATTGAAGACGAGGAAGCATGTAGCAAAGGTAGAGAGAGTAGGTAAAATGGAATCCTCTACTAGTAACCCAGGAAGACAACACAAGTTTCCTAAAGTCAGTTCTAGAAGATTCTCTTTGTAATCTGCCTGCTACCATTCATTCCTGTTGAATCTATGATAGTTTATACACAGAATGAATGACAACCCTCCACCTGACAGATTCATAGGCATGAACCCAAGCCACAGCCAGTCTAAGGCCAGCCGATCCTCAGAGTTAGAATTAGTCATATAGATGATATGTCTGTCCCATTGCTTAATTGAGCCACCCAAATGCCCACATTTTTCTACTTTTTTACTGAGTATAGCAATGAATAGAGTTTAGCTAACATTTATGCTTTTCCTCCCACACCAAGAGCCATGGTTCGGAGGCTGTGAGAGCTGGAACTTTTCTTGAAATCTTGTCTAATTTGTTTCCATTCTCTATGTCCTTGCTTCAGCTCAACTGCCCTTAGGCCATGCCAGATGAATGCACCAAGTTCTACTTCAAAAGATATTTTTTTATCAAAAACAGTTTTCATGACTGAAAATAGACCTGCAGACACACTTATATTTTGAGAAACTTTCTTGTGCCTTATAGTTTTTCATGTTGTAGTTTGAGTTGAATTAGGTGGGAATAAAGGAAGGAACACTAACCACAAGAGAAGAGAGAGAGAGAGAGAGAAAGTGTTCAGGAATGTCCAGTGTTTTAACGGAGAAGAAGAAGCACAGTTAATCTGAGGCCATGAAATGTTTTTGGTGTCACATGCCACTATTATCTCTGAGAAAACAATTGGTGCAAACCATGGGTCTCCTGAAAGGACAACTACAGGTATAGGAATATTGGATAATTTTATTTACAAGGTTAAGGAAATCCAAGTGAAACTGTCTTAAATGGCAAAGACATTCGTTGGCTCCATAATCAGAAGCCCAGAAGTAGCATAGATTTTCAGCAGATGTCAATACATTCATTCTGGCTTCATTTCTCTGCTCGTTCAGCATCTCTTCACTTCCCCATGAGTCAGCAACGTTCTTAGGTTGGTGGTGAATTGCAAGTGGTGGTTTCAGACTTATAATCCATGAGTGTCATCAACCAGCGGAAGACGAAGGCTTCTGAAGCGCAAGGTGGAAGCTCCTGGAATACTATCCTCATGACTCATTGGCAATAATTTTCACCTGCCCAGTCTCTAACTGAGGAGTAGATTTACCCATCAGCCACAATTCTGTTTGGAAGGCTGAAGTGCGGAATGAGTGCTAGTTGGGCAGCTAACGTCCACCTACTCTTTCTGCTAGATTTTTCGAAGGATGGCTACCATGTTTCATGTGCTCATTTTTCATTTCTAGTACATGTTGGCTGTTACATAGCGATTGGTCAGCAAATACTATTAAACAAATAATCAAAAAAAATTAATACACAGAAATGTAGCAAGTCTGATCTCTATTTGACATATAGTTTTAAAAAAAAGTTGAAATAATCCTTGGTTTCCTGAAATTCAAAAGGAAGACATTTGTAGCAGCATCCTCCCTGGAAAGATCTGATAATGTAATCAGGACTCAAATCAAATAGGATTTTATTACAGATCATATGTTACCATTTGATAACGTTTGGCAGTAAACAGATATAAATGCTAAATTTTAAAATAAACAATTTGAGTCCTGAGTCAAACAACAAGCTTCTGAATTTCACACAAAGGAAGCTCCTGGATATTCAGCCTGCATTCAGTGAGTAGGAGGTGGACTCTTCTGTTGATGATTTGCAGGTCTTTCTTCCATATTTTATGATTATTGGGATTTAGCATTACTGTGCTCAACAGAAACTCAACAGAAAGCAACTGGTACCTGCTTTTAAGAGCTACTCCCTGTAGGTGCATGTTTTCTCCTAATTCTTTACAATCTCCCCAGAACATGTTCCATGTTACAAATTACCAGCATTAGATTACTGTGAGCAGGAGGGAACAGGATGTTAATGAACACCTTGTAAGAGCCTTTAGATATTAATGTGCTGGATCTGCTGCTATTATTTTTCAGGGTTGTAGCCTATTTCATTTCACTGGTGATATCATGAAGCTCCTTGCCAAACTCCTTATAATGTAAACAGTGCAAGGAGTGGGTGTCTCTGGGAGGAGCCCTGGGTCTTTCACAGCCACAGACTTGACACTTCCTCATGTGGCCGCCTCCTCATCCTGATTCAAAAGAAAACAAACAAGCCTGACCTCCCCCGACCTCAGTCACCATACACCTGCAGAAGGTGAGCCCAGGGCCCTCATGATCCAAGTGGAGGCCGTGAGTTGGCACATGACAGTGTTCTGTTGGATTGGCGCAGTGTGTGTTGTTTGTTTTCTGTATTTAAATTAGAGAGATGTTAGGTGAGTCTCACTACCCGATATTTGACTCTCACATTCCCATTATCTGTCTGGCCCCTGTGGTCATTGATCTCACCACCCAGACTCAGCTACAAAGGAAGAATTTGAGTCTGAGTTTATTTCAGCTAAATAGGAAAAAAACATGGAGTAAGAGGGAGACTTTTTCATCAATGCGGGATATATGTAGCCATGTGCATTTCCAATCGTTGCTTCCTGAACTGTTACTAAACCAGTATTGGAAAGACCCTTGTGGCTTGATTATTAATGGAATCTAGATCTTGGAGTGACTTGGCACTCAGCGGAGTTTCCTGGGACTACCCTACAACCTTATTTCATCTCAAATGCTTTTGTTAGAATACTAGATTTGGGGGAGAAAAACAGAGTTTTCAGTATGTACATAAAACACTACTGCTGGGTGTGATGTCATACATCTGTAATCCCATTGGTTTGGGAGGCTGAGGCAGGATGATCACAAGTTCAAGGCCAGCCTCAACAAATTAGCGAGGTTCTAAGCAACTTAGCAGTCTCAAAAAAAAAGGGAGCAGGGAGAGAGGAGGGGATGTGACTCAGAGGTTAAGCACCCTGTGTTCAATCCCTATTACCAAAAAAGCAAAAAACACCAAAAAACAAACAATCAAAATCAAAACCAAACAAGCAAACAAACAAACATACAAAAAAGAAAAAAACCCACCCAAAAATACTGCCACTAGGTGAGAAATGCCCTTCTCAGCCACGCCTGGATCTTTATTCTCTAGCAGTGCAAATGGTTTTATTTATTAATTTGCTCGCCAGATTTGTCAGGTTGGTTTTTCTGGTGTTTTTTCTTCTGATATTATTATGTTCCTGCTCTTAGTATTTTAATAGCTGTGCAACTCAACCAATATTTGTTTAGCCAGTGATGTGTACAGGACCTTTCCGAAGTACGTTGCACCAGCCCTTGCCTAAAAAGTGGACGTCACCTTTGAGAACCTTTGAAAGATGAGGACTGAGGTTGTAAGCCAGGGACTTAGCGGTTACTGAATTCTGTCCCTTGTGAAGGTGGAAACATTTAAGGAATATGACATAGATCCTTATGACAGAATTTTGGTTTTTCTGGTTTGAGGATAAGTGTTCTGGTTTATTTATACGAATTGTTTCCTTGGTGTCCAAAGTGACTAAAGCATGGTATTCTTTATTATTGTTTTTTTTTAAGAGAGAAGGACAGTGAGAGAGAGAAAGAATTAATTTTTATTGAGTTTTTCATATGGCCTTCATTGCTCTGGCACTTAGTTGTGTACGTGGGTGCTGAGGTTTGAACCTGTGTACTTGCACATGCTAAGAAAGCACTGTAACTGCTGAGCCACTGCTCCAGCCCCCTTTGTTATTGTTTTGTGCTGGGGAGTAAACCCAGGGCCCCGTGAATGTTAGGCAAGTCTACCACTGAGCTAAACTCCAGCCCCTTATGGATAGTATTTAATTTTTTTTTTAATTATTAAGGATTCACAGGAAGCTGCAAAGATAGCAGACAGAGTCCCTTTGTAGGCGTCACTCATTTTTCTCCAATGGACACAGCTTATAGTACAATATCAAAACCAGGAAACAGCTTGGAACACTGTGCGTGGATAGTTCTATGCCTCTTCCCACATTTGCAGACCACAGTAATCATGTATGCAATTAAGATACAGAACTATTCTGTCATCAAAAAGATTGCCCTATGGCTATCTGCCTCCGTCCCCCAAACTGCAGCAACCACTAACCTGTTTTCCATTTCTCTAGACTTGGCATTTTGAGATAGTCATATAAATGGAATTATTCAGTATGTGACCTTCTGAGATTGTCTTTTTACACTCAACGTAAGGCCCTTGAGAGCCATCCATGCCATGTGTATCAATTCATTCCTCTTCATGGCTGAGTACTCTTTCATGGTATGAATATGCCATGATTTGTTAGCTATTTCAAATAAAGTTGTTGTGAAAAATCACGTATGGGTTTGTGTGGACTCACAGTTACGTTTTTCTGGGGTAAATACAATTGCTAGGTAATATGGTTGTGTGTTTAGTCTTTTTTAAAGAAACTACCCAACTTTTTCAGAGTGGCCATATCATTTTTGGATTCCAGTATGCAATTTTTTAAATTAAAGAAAAATAAAGCAGATCCTTAAGAAACTGATTCTTGACAAAGATTCTTCAAATGGGAAAGGCCTATTTGCGATGTATTTGTAACCATTCTAACAACATTCTGGTCCTTTTGCAAGATATCATGATTGATAGGGAAATCTGGGATCCTGGTACATGGCTTATTACAGACCAAAAAATAGAGAAACTGTGTTGGACGGATTCAAGCAGGACTGGACACGTTGACCAACAGCTTCCCATTGTCCCCCTCGCTTTATCAGTGTGGACACCGCTTGTTCTTGGCTTTCTAGATAATCATGAGCCACTGTGTTGTCAAAGAGCACTTGTCTTCCAAGATGCTGAAACAAGTTTTTTGGCATTATCTTCTTGCTTCTGCCACATTCCTAGGATATAGAAGACAAGTTCCTTTCAGTTCCCAGTTTTTTAAAGGAGGTATGCAAAGATATAAAGTCACAGTGAATCAGCAGTCGAGGTTACAAAGTGTGAGGGCAAATATCTCTAACATCAGAATCAGTTCTGCCGCTTTCCAGCTATGTACTGGCCCATGTGACTTAGAATTTCAGCTTCCTTTCCTGCAAGTTGGGAATACAAGTGTCCACCTCCTAGGTTCAATGAGAGTATGTAGTACAGCTATTGTTTGTTCAGGGATTATAACATTTGAGGGACTGTGCTCAGTCCCCTACAAGCACTTAAGAAATGTGACTATGTTCTCTTCCATCTTTCTAATTTCTCTTTGTCTTCTTACTCTCTTTTTATCTTCCTAAAGCTAGACATAGGATGGTGAGTTTACAACTTCATTCTTTCATTTAACAAATACTTATTGAATAGCTGCTCCATGCCATGTGGAATTTTAGTTCCTGAGGACAGAACCCTGTACTTAATACTCTGTTGACTGCGTGTCCACTCTTGCAAGGGACGGGGAGGGTGTAGGACATAGAAATTGTGCTTTCTAGGACATGGCAGGAAATTTGGACTTTATTTTAAATTCAACAGGATGGCTGTGGATTATTGGAATATTGTGATTTGATTTATGTTTCATAAGAAGTATTTATTGTGCTGTTTGGAAAAAAGAGGGGGTTAAGGTGGCAAGGGAGAAGGCAGAGATGGGCAGGAATAATGCAGTAATAATGCAGGTAAGATGCTTGTGTTTAGCCAAGCATTTTAGCTGCTGCGATAAAGAGGACGAATTTGGGATATTTTTATTTATTTATATGCTATTTAGGGTCTATTTAGATGGACAGAACATGGGGAATGAAAGCAAGGGAGGGATCAATGATGACTCCTAGGCTTTTGGCTGAGAGTTTGTTAATGGGGAAATCCAGGGCTCTGCACTGTTCTTTTGTGTGTGTTTATTTGTTTGTTTGATTATTTATTTTGCAGTACTGGGGATTGAACTCAGGGCTCATGCATGCTAGGTAAGCACTCTACCACTAGACTGTATCCCAAGCACTTCTCTGTGTTTTAAAAGGGGGCAATGTAGGCTGAGGAAGTTCAAAGACAGCCTCAGTAACTTTGTGAGGCCCTGAGTAAACTTAGCAAGAACTTGTCTCAAAATAAAAGATATAAAAAATGCTAGGTATGTGGCTCTGTGGTTAAGCCCTGCTGGGCTCAGTCTCTAGTACCAAGAACCAAAACAAACAAACAACAACAAAAACAAAAGCAACAAATGAGAGGGAGAATGTTTGTGTTGGCAAACTCAGCTATATTCTCATCTGCAGTCAAGGCTGGGCTATGGATTTGGTGACCTAGAGTCTACTGATGGCTTCCTGGATCCTGCAGTGGGGCTCGCTGTGTGCCGTGGTGGATGGCATGTGATTTTTGCCTCGGTTCTCCCAGTTTTTTACTCTACTTCTTGCCCCCGCTTTCACTTCCCCTTCCCCTCAACCTCACAGGGCATGGCAGGTTCATCCGATGTGGTGTGGGTCCTGGAGGCTGAGACCTGCCTTCAGGCCATGTGCTCCCTGGTTGCCTGTGCTGATCCTGAAGCCGGCTGGGGATTGAAGCAGAGCAGGCTGTGCTCAAGTCTCTTTTAGATTTGAGGCTTGGGGTAAATAAGATTGTAACTGAGAGTGGTTCATGGTACTAAAAGCACCAGGCCCCTGGACTGCTTTGGCCTGACTCTCTGGGAAGCTGTTGTACTCTGTAGACAGTTTCCCACCTGCAGTGCATCCACGGGTACTTTCAGGAGAGTCCGTCCGTCCTTCCTTCCTTCCTTCCTTCTTTACATGGGATTGAAATCAGGGGGGCTTAACCACTAAGCCACATCCTCAGCCCTTTTTTATTTTGAGACAGGGTCTCGCTAATTTGCTTAGGGCCTCACTAAATTGCTGAGGCTGGCTTTGGACTTGCAATCCTCCTGCCTCAGTCTTCAGAGCTTCTGGGATGACAGGTGTGTGCCCCCACACCCGGCTTGGGAGAGTTTCTTAACCTCTCTGTCCCTCAATTCCCTCCTAAGATGGGCATAGTAGTAGTTATGCTTCTCAGCCTTATTTGAGAGGCAGTAAAGAGCCCAGGGAAGCTTGGCTTAGAGTGTGGAGTCAGGCCATGGGTCCCTTCCATCTGGAATATTTGATTGTGGGACATTGGATCAAGTTCCTTAACCTTTTTGTGCCCCAAATTCCTCATCCCTAATAGGAGGATAATAATGGTTTCTACTTCATGGAGTCATTGTGAGAATTAGATGAAATATTTCGTGTAAAGTGCTTCAAACTGTGCTTGACAATTGACTACCGCACTTAAAAACAGCACCGGATTAGAGGCACTTGATGTGTGTCTGTTATGAAAAATGATGTCTGTGAAAAGAGATGTAATACCATTAAAAAGCTAGCTATCGTTTTAAATTTTATTACATCCTCCATTATCTGTGCCAGTTTTGTTTTCCAAAAATAATTACTTTAGCATGTGGATCTGTGGGCTCCAAATGAGAGGATCCCAAACTCAGAAACCTACAGGGGAGAGGCAGGTCACACACATGCATAGGGGTGGCGGGCCCTGAGTGAGGCCATAGAACACACAATCTGATCTGCCTGGACACATCCTGTGTCTCGGCCACAGCTCCCTGTTTCAGTCCTAGCAGTGGCACAAGCAAATTCTTCAAGAGCAGCTGGAAATCTGGAAATTCTAGATAAAGCTTTTGGGATTACTAATGTCAGCATTCAAGCCAAAGAGTTTAAAATACTCTGCCTGCTAATGAAATATATGTTTTAGGGAGGTGACCCTGGATCACCAGTCTAGAAAAGCTGGTCTGGATTCCTGTAGGTGAGTTTTTGTGAGTGATGGATGTGGAAAATTGACAGGGCCACTCAGGCAGGCAGCAAACCCCCTGCTCACAGTTTTGAACTCTACAGGCTCCTTGACACCCAAGGTCACAGACTCGGCCCTTATCAGAACCTAGTGTCTCAGGCCTTTATCAGAGGATCCCCACTCTACAGAAATAGTCTGACCAGAAAACCCCTGCTGTGACCCCCCCCCCCCCAACAATTCAGTTCTTAAATGGCCACCTATTTGAAAGTGAGACGGCTATTTTCTGCTTGGAAAGTGTGTTCCTGCAACTTTTTCAATAGATCTCCTTGATCTGCTGAGGTCTGGATTTCTCTCTGCGCCTCTTTCCCTTCCCTTTTCAGCCTCTTTTTTTCCTATTGGTGAGATCAGCCGGAAAGGAGATCCAGGACAGGTCAGTATAAATGGGAGGATGGTTTAAGTACCAGAAGCCCTGGGGCAGACAGAACCAGGGAGGTGATGCTTAGAAGCTGCCCTGAGGTAGGAAGGAGAAAGACTGGCTTGGGAGCCAGCAGGACACTTGAAAAGGTGAAGCATATGACCTAAAGTGACTGGGCCTACTTCACAATCGGGTCTAGGGCTGGCCCTGGTGTCAGGGATGTCTGCACCTTGTTTACACTTCCTCAGTAATCAGGTTACACAAAGGCAGCATTGTTCAATTCCCACTGCTTCCTGGGACCTGACCTGCACCTGCTGTTCATGGCAATGGCTTCATCTGCAATTAGGTAACTGCCTCTTCTGTCTCGAGGCTCCTATGGGCCTCACCTGATGCAGGAGGCTCGGGCTTTAAGACAGGAAGACTTCACCAGAGCCAGATAATGTAAGCCAGCGTGCTGAACCGGATGACAGTGCGGGTGCAAAGATGGCACTATGGCTTGTGAATGGACTACCTAGATTATTACACTCCTATTGGTTATAGTTTTCGTAGTTTAACAAGTCCTAATTAAGGCTTTATGATATTTATAATAGTTTCCATCCACCGGTGGAGAAAAGCAAGATACAAAGAGGAAAAAAATGAAAGCTTAGTAAATTTTGCTAATATTAAAACAAGACCCACACATTGAATGTACTTTAAAAGTTTCAGGGCAAGGGCTGGAGTGGTGGCTCAGTGGTTACAGCACTTGTCTGGCATGCCGAGGATGCGGGTTTGAACTCCAGCACCATGTACACAATAAAGTTTCTGAGTAACAAAAGCCACATGAAAAACTAAATAAAAATTGATTCTCTCTCTCTCACTATCCTTCTCTCTTAAAAAAAATTTAGTGCAATATTAATTGATGAGCTTTCCTTAATAAGATACTGTTTTGCCCTGCTGGGGGACATTTAGCAATGCTTGGAGACGTTCTTGGTTGACACAACTGGGAAAGCACTTTGCTTAGTGTTAAGGGCCAGGATGCTTCAAGATATCCCTCCCCCCAAGAATGACAGGGCTGGTATAGCAGCACTGGAAAGGCTGAGAAACCCACCCTCGTTCAAAAGATCAAAATGCATATGAGTGTCAATGTAAGAGGGGAACTTTAGAAATGAAATGAGGGGCATAAATTAAAGGCTGCCATGTGCTCTCACTGGGTTACAGGTGTGTATATGTGTGATTATAGGAAATTGCCATCCACGTATGAAATCTTAGCTGGATAAACCAAACTAATTACACAGGCAGAAAGCTAGCCACCTGCTCTTGTAACAAGAATCTATTTTCATTATAAAAGAGATTCTTAGAGCTATACCTGGAAGCCCCTCTTCCAGAAGATGAATGTGCTGATTCATACCGAACAATAATCATGCACATGGATAGAACTTGAAGAGCAAAACCAAGGGTCCCTCATTCTTCTGAGTGGATCCACCAGCTGCTCCCTGAGGGGTGGTAGATTTTGCTTATTTGATAAATGGCTTGTGATGCTCTAAATACAAGAGAAGTTTAAGGGCAGGTAAGTAGAACCCGAGGGCTGCTTGCAGCAGTGTGCGGTGGCCTCTCTTTATCAAGGGTAAAGTTTACCAGGAGGTCTCCTGGTACTGAAGATGTGGGTCACTATTTCCAAAGGACAGGTTTTACCCTGAAATTCACGCTAAGCTGCTGAGCACAGGAGACAGGAAGAGCTTGGTACGTCAGGGCTATTGGAATGAAATTCTGGACTTCATGAAATGTTTACTAGGAAGGGAAAAGATGGGTGTAATAGACTTCTTTTTCCACAAAGATAGCTTGGGTTTTGAAATATTTTAAAAGGAATGGGAATTTTGGTTTCACTACAGGAGGCAGGGTGGGACCTGGCTTCTGAATGAAATCTGTACACAGCCTAATAAACGAGGTAGACTTTCTTCCTTGTCTATCCCATCATGCACCCATGGAAGGCAGATCACCCAGGAGAACCCAGCAGAAACTGAAACTCAAACGGAAGTATTGGCATGAGTTGTTTTTTTTTTTTTTTTTTTTTTTTTTTAAGAGAGAACGGGTTTCTGGTTTTCATTGCTCTAACACTTAGTCGTGTGTGTGGTTCTGGGGTTTGAATCTGGGTCCCTGAACATGCCAGGCAAGTGTAATATCACTGAGCCACTACTCCAGCCCCACGGCATAAGCTCTTTAAAGAGTATTAATTGTGAGACTTAATTGATGTATATAACCTTTTATTTTTTTCCAAGTTGATGCTCCATTCTTATACTTCCCATTACTAAACTTCTCTGTCCTTTGACCTCAACAAAAAATGCAAAGAGTTTGTATTTACCAAGTACTTACTGATGTTGTAAACACGTCACATACAGCTATTTAACCAAACCTCACCTGCAAATTATACAGAATTATCTGGTTTCTAAAAGATGAAACTGAATCCCAGGGAGGGTCAATGACTTTTTTTTTTTTAAAGTAATTTAGCTGGCCAGTGACAAACTGAAATTTAATTCACTAGATCTAATTCCAGAACTTGTAACTTAAATGGGACTCAATGCTGTCTTCTCTAGCTAGTATAGTCTTCAATCAGGATTTAGAATTGTTCTAAGCCATCAGAAATAAATGGATACCTTGTTTTGCCTGAGACTTCTTTGAATTACCTTATTGTCCTTGAAAAAAAGAACAAGAAATACCTACAAATTTAGAGATTTGGAGAAATTTTAGGGCAGTCTTCATAGGCTAACGAAGTAACAGTAGATAAGAAAACAGATTGTGTGTTAGAAGTGGCTTGAATTTTATTAAACCTACTAGCTGAGCGATGTTGAGCAAATTACTTCACATCCTTGAGGCTCAAGTTCCTCATTTGTAAAGTGAATAACTCATTCTTGAGTTATTGCAAGGATATATTTTGTGTGCCTCTTAGTGCCTGGCCAGTAGGAAGTGCTCAGTAAATGTGGTTTTTGTTTTTTTGAAGAGAACCTTGTGGTGGAATTATAGAATGGGGGTGGATTAGCAAGCCAAGCTCAGATAAGCATTTTATAACTGTGAGATTAAATTCTGTCTCTGCCAAGGAGAATTAAGGTGGCCACTGGAAAATGATTTGACATTTTGCAAACTCTTTTTATTAATGAGAGGTATTAGGAATTGTAGAGTCCACAATTCATGGCTACCTTTATCAGGTGGTACATGCCTTACTAGAAAACTTTATTTATTTAGTTTTTGTTCCATGCAACAAGCCCTCTGTGCTTCAGAACAAAACAACAAAACAAAACACCCAGGAAGAGGAAGCTAGAGATGGGATTCCTAATTAGTTAATTTTTAATACAGAGCAAACAGCATTTACCGTTCTAGTGCCAAGAAACAAAATCTCAAGAGGAAGATGGTAGGATTCTATATACAGCTGGAAGGGACTTTCAGAGATTACTTAACTGTTTTTTGGCACCAAGATAATTTAAGGTGATTCATCATTTTATGGATGAAGGAATAAAAAGAAAAAGGGCCTGGTGTGAGACTAAGACAGGGTAGTTGGTGTATCACAGGAAACTTGGAAACAGGAACGCTAGCATTCCTTCCCCACCAGCTTTGCAAGACATTTCCTTCCAGTTTAGGACTGGGGAGTTCCCCTGCTCTTTTCTGTAGAATCAGATCCTATTAAAATTAGGAAGGATCGCCCTCTAGAGGTCAAGCTAAGATAGCTTAATTGCAAAAGATTGCATCTTGGCAGATGAGATTTCCCTTTGTGAGGATTTTGGAGCTGAAAGCAACTCTTAATTTGAGAGGACGTGAATTTAAGAGTTGCCAAGGGGGAAGGGACTTTACCATGTGGTGCTAATTAGTATAATTCAGATAATTAGGCAATCCAGTTTATCTCCCCTTCAAAGCTTTCCCATCACATTAATTAAATAAAGCAGCAAATCTTTAATGACAAATCCCTTTCATAAGCAAGGAAATTCAAGAACAGTAAATGAAAGAAACAATAGTTAATTAGTAACTGGTGACCCTTTTATATTTGCTTTCCTCACTGTTGCAAAAGTGATGACTTTAACTCCATCTTTGCAATTTGGTTAATTTGTCAACACGGACCAGCGTGGACTGAAATGCCAGGTCTACTGAATTTTGCTTGCAGACATCTCTACTGTCTGTGTTTGAAAGTGTTGAAGTCGATTCATGAAGTGTGTGTGAATCAAGGTGAGGTCATGGTTTGGGGACTTGGACAGTAGGGATCATTTTGAAGATACAATCTTGACATTAATTAATGGAATATATTTATGAATGCCCAAACTGGGTTAAAACTGACATCTCAATTGAAGCAGAATATTTTCACTCAAAATTTACTTTGTTAAGAAAATGGCACCCACCAAAGATATTTGCATTAATCCAATTTGATCCTAAAGATCAATGCATTCATTTTAAAATTAATAAGTTTTCAGCCCTGGAAATTCATTTCTGAGTAACATGATTTATTTCTAGTGAACAAGTGGGTAAGCAAACATTGCAGTTATTTGATTTTTTTTTAATCCAACAAATCAATAATCATGGAGATTTCTAGGCAGGGTAACTTAGTTCTTTCCTGCTTACCATCAGCATGTTTATAAAACTACATTCAAGAGAAGAGATGACATATTTCTGAATGGATCCTTGGTTCTTCATTGGAATTGGTTTGGATCTTAGCTGGGAACCCTTGCAAGAGCATAAATTCTAGGAGTCAGGCATAAAATCAGTAAACAAGATTCAGGGAAGCACAAGTCTGAGCACCTCAAGGAAGGATGTGAAATTGACCGGAAAAAATGTGGCATTTAAAACTCAGAGTACAGTTATACAGTTGAACATAACCAGGTGGAAAAAGAGTCTTTTTTTTTCTGAACACAGAAATGTTGGATCAATGACTTTAATTTAACAAGACAAATGGGAAATATTTTTTTGTATCAAGGATCTGGACCTGAGAATACTTCCAGGGGCACTAGGTGTCTTTAACTACTTAAATAATATGCTGACAAATATATTTTCCACTTTTATTCTCCTTAAAAGGGCTGTGTAAATAAAGGAAATTATCACTCAAAAATGACCTAGAATTATTGATCCTAAAGAATTTTTGATGAATTGATTATTAACCTTTGTAAATATTAACTTTTTGCATTGAAACAACTTGATACTTATTTTAGCATTTAAAATTATGAAAAGTATAACTGGTCATGTTTATGTGGCTATTTTCTATCATAAATGTGCACTCTCCAAACTTCTTTTTACATCTTTTACTTTGTTCTATAGAGTCTGTCTTTGGAAGAATCCTTAAGGTTTGAAAGTCAATAGCGATTAAGCAGAGGCTTATGTTTAAAGTAGTAATTCAATCACAATGGACCACAACGTTTGCATCAAGTTAGGATGCTTTATGTCGCAAAGACCTTTGTTTAACAGGACAGAGAGGGTCCACCCAAAGTTTGGTGGAGTTTGGGTTTCCTTGCTTCTGGCTTTGAACTTAACATTCCATAAGCTGCATATTTTCCCGAGATTTGCATTCTGCCACAGTTTGGCTGGCGAATTATTTTCACGTGGATGTGGTTGAGCAACCTGGCAGCTTTGAGCTTGAGGAGCATATTGTAATATCCCCACAATTTGAGAAATGAATGCAGTTCCCTCAACCTTGGATTCATCAATTCAGCACGAGCTACCCAGAACAGCTCCTAAATGCTTAGGTGCAATTGAAAACTGCTGAGCACTCTGTGCTTCACACCAGGAAAATCTGTGTAAGCCTAGTGTCATTTTACACTGCCCTGCAACCCTAGGGATGTACATACAAATTTTACCAAAATAAAATAATACACTTTAATATAAAATTATATTATGATTACATTTATAATTCTATAAATATATAACTTATTTATACTTTCAATAAACTTAATATTACCTATAGTTCTATAAACAAATAGCATAATAAATTTGTATTATGTTTATAATTTTAACAGAAAATTGTATTAATGTGCATTCTTTTCCTTTTCTTTTTTTTTGGTGGTGCTGGGGATCGAACCCAGGACCTCATGCATGCTGGGCAAGCATTTTACTGCTGAGCCACATCCCCAACCCTATTTTATTTTTCATACAAATTAATAGTGAGAAAAACATTTTAAATTTCTCGAGTTCTGAAGAGTCTGCTGGTCAGTCATAGGATAGAGTCACTGGGTTAAGGAGGATGGGTTAGTGAGGGCTAAAAGAATCAAGAAGTCTGGAAAACTGACTTTTGCAAGCAGGTCCGCAGCAATGGCCTTATGGTGCCCCAGAGTGCTGCTTTATTATTAGTATTTTTTTTTTTTTTTTTTTTTGGTTCCAGTAAGGAAGGAGTGCCTACCTGTTATTCCCCGACAATGGCGTGTTGTAACAGATTTGCCTTATAGTAGTTCTATGATATTGCCATAAAGGAATCTTTTGAGTAGCAAGAGATGAAGTGAGAAAGAACCAATTGTTAAGTGTTATTCCTTGAGAGAGCTGAGAAAGAAACTAGATAAATCACTCAGTAAATAAAAATTTGTTGAATGTAAATGATTATAATATGTAATTTTCATATTTATCTAATTTTCCTAAGGAGATTATGTAGAGAAAGAAACATCCATCCATTCATATTTTTTTCTTTTTTCTTTTTTAATCTTTCCTACATACCACTGTACAGATTTAAGGCTGGGGATGTAGCTTAGTGCATGTGAGGTCAAGGGTTCTGTCCTCAGCACCATATACATACACACCAAAGAATGATTATGAGGGAGACAATCAACAATGTAGCATACTCTTTACCCCCCACCCACAAGAATCCAAATAATACTTATGCAATCATTTAATTCTGAAAAATTCACAATCTAAATATTTATATTGGCTGTAGGGGAAACTATAGAAGAATCAAGAGACTGGGATGTGGGCATTGTGGGGGTGACTCTGGTTTAAGAACAAGTGCATATTATATTCTTACTGTATAATCATTTATGATTCTACAATAACTCAACTTCTTAATAAAAAATTTAAAAATAATAAAAGCCATAAAGATGTCTGGACAAACAGATGGCTCATTTTGGAAATGTGAAAAAAATATAAAAAAATAAAAAGCATAGAAAAGTATGTAAAATATCATGCATAGTTTTTATGTGGAGTACATGCTGAAATAATATGTTTGATACATTGGATTACATAAAGTGCATTATCAAAATAAAAAAGAATGAATAAAGATTCAAAACATGCTTTTATTTTCTGAGTATGGGTAATTGTATTATAATGATCCAAATCACCTGCTTTTTGATATCTTTAAAAGGAATGAAGGTTGAGGTAGAATACAGCATCAAAATCTTCCCTGTTCATAAGTTAGTTTGGAACTTTCTAAGGCTACCAGAGCATTCTGTGAATTAAAGCCAAGGAACCTGAGGACTTCATACAGCTTTTCAGATTTCCTGACCTATATAGCCAGAGCGGCAAGGAAGGGAGGAGTCTGACTTTTTTTCCTACCCTAATTCTACTCAATCTCTGAAGGCCAACAAATTGTAGCAAGTTTACAATACAGGCTTTTTAGTGTAGACAGATAATACATATTAAACTGAAGAAAACGGAGGACAATAATTGAGGATTCTGGGTGATAGTGTGTTTACATATCACCTCAAGTATGAATCCGTGAAAACCTGCAGAAGGTCCCTGTGCGTGGGAAAGCGCGGTGGAGGCAGCACATAGTGCTGGGGTTCTGCCAGAGGATCAGTATTCCTTTGTACTGTTTTTGAATTCTCTCCTTCCTCAGACTGCTGCTTCTAGGAGTCCTAGGCTCTTCAGAGGTCAATCCTGGGGCTACAGGATGCCTTTGCCTGCGTGCAGAACTTATATCAGTATAACAGCCCCATGCCTCTTGCCTCCCGTGGGAACAAGCCTGAGCTGTGACTGACACCCTGCATGCTCCCTTAGCACCAGGCTGAGACCCCATCCCCTTGCGTGGGCCTCTGCCTGGGCTTGCACCCTCCTTGGTTTCCCCCTCTGCTTCATCCTTTCTCTTAGACTTTCTTCACTTCCTAAATCAATCCTTATATATGAATCCCCGTCTCAAGGATAGCTTCTGGCAAACAAGACCTGAGATATGAGGAACGAAGGAAAGCAAATGAGCTGACTTACGAAGGCGCATGGTTTCTCTGAGCATGGTTATTTTGGACGCTCAGTAACATTTTTTTTCAAATCATTTTGCATGCACAGGAGTGGAGACCATTTCAAAAGGCAGCTGCCATGCAATGAGTCTGATGCCTGTCTAAGGGTTCCCTTATTAATACCAGTAATTTTTATCTCATTGCTAATTAAAATGCTAATCAATATAGCGGAGGTGTGGGATGATTACATTTTTAAAAAAATTTACAAATTGAGGGGCTGGAGCGGTGGCTGAGCGGTTTCCCGCTTGCCTGGCAAGCATTAGGACTTAGGTTCAAACCCCAGCACCACGTACACAATTAAGTGTTAGAGCAACTAAGGCCACGTGAAAAAACTAAATAAAGTTGTTTCTCTCTTTCTGTCTCTCTCACTGTCCCTCTCTCTTTAAAAAATTTTACAAATTGAAAAGAAACCAACTAAAATAAAGTAAAACAGACACATGTGAGCTAGAACTACATTGCCCTAACACACGTATGTTTATGTGTGTGTTGTGGGTGTGTCCACATATATGTTAGCATCAGTTACGTAGCTCCGGGATGATGTGGGAGAACAGGCCGGTGCTCACGTATGAAAAACAACAAGCAGCCCTGTTGCAGGAAAAGCTGAACCTAGGGGCCTAACAGTACCATCAGTACTGCAGCTTTCTCAGTTCCTGGTTCATTTTTCTTCATGTTGCTGTCATTGTTGAGTTTCTTCCTTGTGGTACACAAGATGGTATCCAGCTAGTTTCACACCTTCTATACAACATCTCTTCTTTCCCTGGAGTTCTAACAAAAAAACTAGTGCCAATTCTCTTTAAAGTATCTTGGGTTTTAGACTTATCCCTGAATCAATAATTGTGGCCAGGGGAATAGAATGCTCCTATGGGCTAATATGAATCAAATGCTCACCTTTAAAGAACAGGAGATGGTAAGGGATAGGATCAGCTCATCTAATCACATGTCCCATGTCATGGAAAGGGACAGTTCCCAGAAAGAAGACCAGGTGATGACTTATGGACAGTAGGGGTACGGAGTGTGGACCGGGCCAAAACAATAGTTTATCTCCTACAAAATCATAAAATCTAATGGGTTTTAGAGTCTGCTGTTTTCAAGTGGGGAGAATAAAATATGCCTTCCCATACTTTGCAGGATCAAATTCAATCTTTAAATGAACTTTGAAAATCATGAAGAATTTTACAAAGGGAGGGTAATACTTTCAGTTATCTTTCTTGAGCCATTTGACAAAGAAACTGTGTAGGAGGATATTACTAAAGTGCAAATTGTACCGATTTTATTATCCTAGCAAAAATGAACCCCAGTATAACAGTGGAGTTTGGTGAATATGCATGTACTCTGACCATATTCTGATGATCCTAGCTGTAAGTTTCTATAACATTTAGTAAGAGGTCTCCAGTGAAACTGAATCAGTAAGATATTTAATAAAAATTTACTATGAGGAATTGGCTCATGAAGTCCCCTGATCTGCCATCTGCAAGTTGGAGGCCCAGCAAAGTTGGCAGTTCAGTTCCGTCAGAAGGCCAGAGAATCAGGGGAGCTAACTGGTGTAAATTCCAGCAGAAGATGGGGAAAGGATGAGGTGGAATGCCCCAGGTTAAGCTAAGGGGAAGAGGGGAAATGAGCAAATTCCTCCTTCCTAGACCTTTTGTACAATTCCCCTACAATGGATTGGATGGTGCCTATTGAGTCCACTGATTCAAATGCTAATCTCATTCAGAAGTACCCTCACAGAGATGCCCAGAAATAATTTTTATTTTTTGGTGCTGGGGATTGAACCCTGAGCCTCATGCCAAGCGGTAGAGAGCATGCTAAGCATTCTATAGCCAATTCCAGCCTGACAATAATTTTTAACCTGGGGTTCCCATGGTCAGTCAAGTTGACACCTAAAGTTAACCATCATACCTGTCCTTGGCACGTCCAATTGATTAGACACTCAAAACTTGACATATTCTGAGAGTTTTCAGACTTGGAAAAAGTCAGTCTAGGGTTAATGGCAAAGCCAATATTTTAGCTCTCACTTTCTTTCCTAAGAGTTTAAGATTTCAGTAGATAATCTGCAAAGTGGATAATTTTCTGGAAGACAATGAGAATAGACACTTGTTCCTTTGAGAATTGCTCTAACACCATTCTACTTACTTTTCAATGGTGGGACTTTTCTTTGTAAGGAACGCTGTATTATGGAAGACATGGGGAATTTAATTATTAAGTTAAACAATAAACTCCTTAAACTACCTTAATTTTCAAGGGATTCAACAATTCTATTAGTTGAATTATAAATAAGTAAATAAAACCTTAAAACAATTGGAAAATCTTTATAGAGAAGGTGAAAGATTAGAAAAGACTTAGTACCCTGGGGCCTAAGCAATATAATTAAAAGCAGGATTTAAAAAGTAAGTTGCCTTATAAAGAAGAGGAAATAACCAAGCAATGCTCTGATTCCCAGAAGCTTTCAGACTCTGAGTGCATTATCAGGGTTTGCATAATTGTTGTGTTTTTGTATATATATTTTTAAATATGGAAAATAGATTATTTAGCTCCCCAGCATATAGAGATATATTGAAAGGACCAATGCTTTTATTTAAGTGATATATGTGTGTCTTAATCTATCAAAGGTCAAAAGGTAGAAAGGAGACACACATTTACAGTGTTCTGGGAGACAATGGGATATAAAAATTATTGAGGGCTATAAAAGCAATTTTTTTTAAAGACAGGGTCTTGATAAGCTGCTTAGGGCCTTGTTAAATTTCCAAGGCTGACTTTGAACTTGGGATCTTCCTGCTTCAGCATCCTGAGGCACTGGGATTAAAGACATGCGCCACAGTTCCTGGCTTATTAGGTCTTTTTGTTTTGTTCGTGCTGAGGAGAGAACCCAGTGCCTTGTGCATGATAGGAAGGCACTCTACCACTGAAGTATACCCCCAGATTTATTAAGGTCATAAATGCCAGACACAGTGCTAAATAAGTTGGACATATTATTTTTTTAAAGTCTCAGAGCAACCTTGAAAGGTGAGTACTTGTAATGGGTTGAATTTATATCTCCAAAATTCATATGTTGGTCCCTGGTACCTCCAAAGGTGCCCTTACTTGGAAGTAGATGTATTGCAGATGTAATTAGTTAAGAGGAGGTCACACTGGGGTAGGGTGGGTCCCTAAACAAATACCATGGTTGTCCTCGAAAGAGAAGGAATTTGGACACATTGACATAGGAGGAACATCACATGAAGATTTCTAAGCCAAGAAAGGCTGAAGATTGCTTGCAAACCACCAGAAATGAGGAGAGAGAGAGGCAGGAACAGATTCTCCCTCCCAGTCATGAGAAGGAGTCCACCCAGCTGACACCTTTACCTCAGGTGTGCAGCCTCCAGAAAGATATGACAATACATTCCTGGTGTTTAACTGACCCAGATTGTAACACTTCGTGATGGCAACTGGAGCAAATTTCTATAGTGCTAGAATGGTCCTCATGTTATAGATGAAGATTCTGAGAGTGAAAGAGAAACTTGTTCAAAGTTAAACAGTGAGGGGCAGAGCTGGGGCTGGATTCAGGTCACTCTAAACACTGTGTCTTTAAATCCCTTCATCATTGTCCAAAAGCTAGCAAGGACCAATTGTGTAGGAATCACTTGGGATGCTTGTCAAAAGTAGGAATTCGGGGACTCACCCCAGGCCCACTGGATGGGGAACCGAGAGAAATGGCAAAAAACTGAACTCTAAATGAACACATCTAATACTTATCTTGCTATTGAATTAGAGTCCACGAACCTCCTTTCTATTGAAATTGGGCTGATTTATAAGTTAGATATCTGGCAGGTTTTTTTCTGGATTTCAAATTCTGTTTTTTCCCCCCAAGTGAGAACAACGCATTGTCCCCTGTCTTACCTCTGAGGATCAAGTCAAATCACTTAAAAATAAAAGCTTAAAGTTAGAGAGGTAAGTGAGACTATAAGATGTCTTTATTCATGTCATTTTATTGGAACTGTGGAGGAATATATTCTTCAATGCAGTTGCTACTCATTTCTCTTGAAAGAGAAACTGCTGAATTATAAGTAGTTAAACTCTGGAAAGATTTGTGCCTTTCTAGCATAGTGCTCTGCCTAACTGTGGGGGAATTCCCAGCATCCTCTTTGTTGGAGTATTCCCTTCTCCCACATGGTCACGTTCCGCATTTCTACGCAAGCTTTGTAACCAGGAGGTGTTCCTCAAAGTCTCTGTATGAAGAGTTGAGCATTTCTGGTTATGTAATGCACGGAGTGTCTTTCTCAATTTTTCTTCTGTTTTTATTGCTGAGTTTCAAGGAGGAGGATTGTGTAAACTTTTACCCACTCTACTGTCATAACCAGTGTTGACCTGGAAAAGAAACATTGCAAGTCTTTTTTTTTTGAAAAAATTTCTTTTAATTTATTTTTTTATTAGATGAATATAGAATTACAGCTGAGAGGGAATCATTATCAAACAATCAAGAACAAATGTATATTTACATAGTTAGCCAAGGCTGATGCCGTGTCATGGATGATCCCCTTGGGTTCCCTGTGGTTCTCTGTTTCCCCCCAAAGAACCGCTGTGTTAAATGGACTTCTCGTGGAGGTCGGAGATCTCCTTCTGAGATGAGTCCATCGTATTCCCTCCCTCCAGTCTCTTATATATCCTTCCTGATCCCTTCTCCCACGTTGCAAGTCTTAAGACTACCAGTTACACAGCAGACAATTTTAAAGAGAAGGAGCATTTCCACTTCTCTTAGATAGAGCAGATGACTTAAATCGGTTCTGCAAAGGGACTCTCAGTTGTATCTGTGGCTTTAAAAATAATACATGTGCTTTCTTTGCACTTCAAAATGATTTATGTGAACCAACCATAAGAGATAATGACAGATGACCACTCAGGCTCCAAAGAACTCATAGACCTGGATTCAAATCCTGATTCTGTCTCTATAATTATTTTATTATTTTTGTTTTTGTTGTAGATCCCAGGATCCTTATCAAGATTCACTAAAATATGAAGGATGGTTGCTTCAGCTAACTTATTGCGGTTCAACACAATACCCTAAGACTTAAAATCAGTGTTTCATTGTTTCTATGTTTCTAAGTGTTGACTTGGTAGATCTTCTGCTGGGTTTCCTTGGACTTATTCATGTAATGGAATTCAACTGGCGATGAGCTGGACTCAGAGTCTGAGATGGCCTCGCTCACAGTTCTGGTAGTTGGTGCTGCTTCTTCTTCTTCTTCTTCTTCCTTTTTTTTTTTTTTTTAAGAGAGGGACAGTGAAAGAGACAGAGAAAGAAAGAAACAACGTTATTTAGATTTTCACATGGCGTTAGTTGCTCCAACACTCAGTTGTGTACGTGGTGCTGGGGTTTGAACCCGGGTCCTGGTGCTTGCCAGGCAAGCGCCGAAACCGCTGAGCCACCGCTCCAGCCCTTGGTGCTACTTCTTGACACAATGGATGTCAGTTTCTTGTCCATGGCTTCTCCTCCTCAATTAGGCAAAACCAGTTTCCTCTACATGACAGTTTCAGTACAGATTTTTAAAAGGATAAATGCAGAAGCTGCAGGTCCCTTGAAATTCTCAAGGGCTGGGACTTGGGTAACATCATCTCCAGCACATTCTTTGTAAGAGCAAGTTGCAATGTCAGATTCAGGGGAGTTGAAAAATTAAGTCCAAATCTGAATGGGAAAATCAGCAAAATCACACTGCAAAAGATGCAGCGAAGATGGGAGGACTGCTTTCAACAGTCTGCCACAATCACAGTCTGACATGTTGCCGTTATTCTTTAGGAAATTTGCATATTTTAATGCCAAAGACTATTGCTAGAACCAGTGTGAAAGGTTTGCTTGGAACAACAGTCTAATAAAAAATTCAAATCTGAATAAAAACTGAATAAATCAGCAACAAACAATTAAGCTTCTTATTTTATTTTATTTTTATTTTTTATGGTACTGGGGTTAGATTGGCTCCAGGGCCTTGTGTATGTTAGGCAAGAGCTCTACCACTGAGTTACATCCCCAGGCTTTTTAATATTTTGTGACAGGGTCTCCCAAAATTATCCAGTCTGGCCTCAAACTTGTGACCCTCTTGCCTCAGCCTCCAGAGTAGCTGAGAATACAGACATGTACCACAGTACCGAGTTTAAATTTCTTTATACAGCAAATAAAAGGGGACTCACAGGTTATTATATTTAAGGATATGTTGCATAGGGCTTACATGTCATTTGTGAACAAAGGTGAAAGATTTTTTTAAAAAATATTCTTATGCAGATTCTTTTCTCACCTACTGTAGATGAAGACAGTCTTATTCCACTGGCTAGGCACGGTAGAACCACCTCTTTTTTTTTTATTAGAAGTATATAGAGATACAATTGAGGGGAAAACATTATCAAACCAACAGTAATCAATGTATATATACTTTGTTATCCAGGGGTAATGCCAAAACATGGATGACCACCTTGGATTTCACCTGTTGCAGCTTCACAAGAAGAACTCTTGCATTAAATGGGTATCTCATGGAGGAATGACATCGGCTTCTGAGATGATTCCCCCGTATTCCCACTCTCCAGTCTCCTATGAGTTCTTCATACACCCTCCCCCCTCCCCATCCTCTACCCTACACCTCCAAGTATCCCAGGGAGCCATCCCCCTATTACTCTGAGAGTCATTCAATTTGAAGTATTGTTAGGTTAGCCATCTAACCTACTGCTTCCCCATGTATTCTAGCTTCCACAGATGAGAGAAACCATTCGGCCCTTGAGTCTCTGAGATTGGGATACTTCACTAAGCATAATTCTGTCCATCTCCATCCATTTGATATCAAAAACCGTAATATCATCTTCTCTAATGGCCGAGTAGTATTCCATTGTATATATGTACCAAAGTTTTTGTATCCACTCGTCAAGTGAGGGGCATCTGGGTTGGTTCCATAGTCTAGCTATAGTAAATTGAGCTGCTATAAACACTGAGGAAGCCACATCACTATAATATGCTGATTCTAATTCTTTTGGGAAAATACCCAGTAGTGGGATAGCTGGGTCATAAGGTGGTTCCATCCTTAATTTTCTGAGGATTCTCCACACTGCTTTCCATAGTGGCTGAACCAGTTTGCAGTCCCACCAGCATTGAAACAGTGTTCCTCTTTTCCCACAGCCCCTCCAGCATCTGTTGTTGTTTGTATTTTTCATTTTTGCCACTCTAACAGGAGTGAGATGGTATCTCATTGAAGTTTTGATTTGCATTTCCCATATAGCTAATGATATAGAGCATTTTCTCATATATTTATGGGCTTAGAACCATCTCTTGGGCTCCATTTGAGACCTATTGATTTAGACTGTCTGGGATGGTGCCTGGGGTCTGTATTTTAGCAAACTTTCCACGTGATTTTACACACAATACAATTTGAGAAGTACTGATTCAGGATCAGACTGTCCTCCTCAGATAAAAGGACTAGATTGAGATTCGTTTCCCAGGTCTCCTTTCTTTGTATATTTAGGGCTAGCCCAATGACCTATAAGGTTGAATTCATTTAATAAAATCATACACTCAGTTTCTCAAGAAGTTTGAATCCAAATAACTTTTGGTAATTATTATTAATGTTTGCTATTTCTACCACATATTTAAGACATCAATAAATAGAGAGGACATGTTGTTTTGTACTGATTAGGGATCTGGGAATCCCACAGGATTGTTCCAAGAAGACAATTTAAAATCAACCAGTGCACAGAGCTTTCTGAACATACGTAGCGCTCATCTGACTCACTGGTAGAACAAATATAACCTGGCCAACCTCAGCCTCAGAGTGTTATGCTTTTGAAAGCAGCTTCCTGGCACATAGCTGTTTGTATTCATTTTGTTTTAGAGGAAGGGATTTAGGCTCACTTGCACGAATAAACACGTTATTATTATCCAGAGTCTGTTTTCTTTTTTAAGCCATGAAGAGTTTACTTATTAAAGTAGAAGAGAACCATTAATGCATTGCCAATAATGTTTCTAGAAAGATAACTTGGCAAAGAGAAGCAACTTTAAATAGTATTAATGGCAATGGAAATTCTTGAAAAGATTTTTCTTAAGAGATAAATAGCCTTGCTTCATTTTATTTATTTATTTTTAAGCAAGAGGAGCAAGTTGGGGAGAGATAGAGAAAATCAATTTTATTTATTTTTTTCATCTGGATTTTGTTTCTCCAATACTTAGTTGTGTTTATGGTGGTGGGGTTTGAACTCGGGTTCTCGAGCTTGCCAGGCAAATGCTTTAACAGCTTAGCCACAGCTTCAACCCTCTCATTTTATTTTTTTTTTAATTTTAATTTTTTGGGTAGCATGGATTAACTCAGGAGTGCATAACCACTGAGCCACAACCCAATCTTATTTTAAAATTTATTTATTTATTTATTTTAGAGAGAGAGGGATAGTGAGAGAGAGAAAAAAAGAGAATACATTTTATTTATTTTTTCCTGTGGCTTTTGTTGCTCCGACACTTTGTTGTGTATGTGATGCTGGGGTTTGAACCTGCGTCCTCCTGTATGCCAGGCAAGCACCATAACGGCTGAGCCACTGTTCCAGCTCCTAAATTTATTTTTATTTACTTTAATTTTGAGACAGATTATCACTGAATTGCTTGGGGCCTTGGTAAGTTGCTGAGGCTGGCTTTGAACTTGCCATCCTCCTGCCTCAGCCTCCCAAGCCACTGGGATTACAGGTGTGTGCCACTGCAACCAGCCAGCTCCATTTTAAATAAGGTAGTTTTTTCAGATTTACACTTAATGTCTCAGAAACCACTATACATTCCTGGATGTTCATTGTGTTTCCAGCACCATCACTAGCCTGAAAACATCATTTCTAAGTATCCACACATTTGCAGGCTGCTCCTACTCCAACTTGGAATCACTGGGAATTCTAGGAGACAGCATAGAGTAAACTTCCATTCAGTGAACAAGTAAGGTTTTAATTTTTTTTTCATACTGGGGATTGAACACAGGGGTGATTCACCACTGAGATACATCCCCAGCATCACCAGCCCTTTTTATTATTATTATTTTTAATTTTGAGACAGGATCTTGCTAAGTTGCTGAGGCTGGCCTTGAACTTTTAATCCTCCTGCTCCAGCCTTCAGAGTCACTGGGATTACAGGCAAAGGCCTCCGTGCCTGGCTGAAAATATTGTTGATTGTGACAAAAGAGAGGACCAAAATGTTAGACAATGGTAAACTTAAAATGTGGGCTGAAATACTGCAGCTCCTCCTATCAAAAGGTGGGGTTTATTTTCTCTCCCCTTGATTCTGGACTGGCATTGTGACTTGCTTTGACCAATAACATGTGGCAGAAGGGACAATAAATGTGTTCTGATGCCTAAACCCTAAGAGGCCTTGCATCTTCTTTCTTACCCTGTCTTGACACTGTCCTGAGATCAGCACACAGAAAAGCAGTTCTCATTGCAAATAGCCACGCTCACTACCAGATACTGAGTAAGGTCCTCTTCCAGCCCAGCCGGAGTCAGATGAGGACACAGCATGCCTGAGCCCAGGCAAAAAACTCAAAAGAATCACCTGGTTCTCTCAGAGCATTGTGAGAAATAATATATATTGCTATTTTAAGCTATATGGTTTTGGGATACTCTCTTGTATAGCAACAAAAAACTGAGACAAAGTCTTTAAAAAAGCTGTAGGAAAAAACATATACAATGTACCATATTAATTATGTTTGGTTGTGCAGTTTGGCAGTGGTGAGAACATTTACATTGTTGTGAAACATCTCCAGGACATTTCCACCTTGTAGAACTCAAACATGGTGCCAATTAAACCGTAACTCCTCCCTCTGCCCTTGGTAACCACCATCTTGCTTTCTCTGTGCATTTGACTTCACATATCTCATGTAGCGTTTGTCCTTTTATGATTAGCTTATCTTATGTAGAATGATGTATCCATGTTGTAACATATGATGGGATTTCCTATTATGTATTTTCATTAATTTTTATTAGTTTTTAAAGAGAGAGGGACAGTGAGAGAGAGAGAGAGAGAGAGAGAGAGAGAGAGAATATGTGATGCTGGGGTTTGAACCCATGTCCTCACACTCGCCAGGCAATTGTGTAACCACTGAGCCAAGCTCCAGCCCCTTATTTTTATTTTCTTATAGAATAAATAAGATTCCAAAAATGAAGAAGAAAGAACAGGGAAAATAAATATTATTTATGTGGCACAAAATCTTATTCTTTCCTTCAAAACAAAAAAAATCTTCTATATCAGAGTACCTCATTGAAGTTAAATTGAATTATTTTCTTTCCATATCATTATACTTGTCCATTATGAAACCAATATGGTCTATGTTTCGTTCATGGTCTATGTTTCGTTCAAGTTTGTAGACATCTAAAACATCAGTAAGTTGGAATTAAGAGAGGGGCTAAAGATCACCTATTTCAGAAGCCTAACTTGTAGATGAGAAAGCAGAAAGCCAGAGTTTAGCTGACTTGTTGGGAAAGTAGAGTTGCTGGTATCAGAGTTCAGGACTCTGGTCCACCTTTGTGGTCTGATTGTGACTGTGGTCAGCTGTGAGCTCATTTGGGGCTTCCGTGTCCAACATGATCTCTCCTTCTCTGGGGCTCCTTTCCATGTGGAGTCTCGTGATTCAGTAGCTTTATACAGTCTGGGCTTCTTGGTGTTGATACATAAACCTAAGAGACATTGGAGCTCCGTTCTTTCTCTCTTGGAATACAGTCCTGCTTGCTGGTTTCCAAGGAGGAGCATTCTAAAAGGTCAAGCCCCAGTGTCCACTCTGCTTACATCATGCTTGATTATTTCCCATTGACCGTAGCAAGTTGTATGGCCAAGCCTGTTTTGAATGAATGCATACTGGAAATGTTCATAAGACTGCTATAAAATAGTGAGAAAAATTTACTCACAACTTTATACAACTTTTTAGAAATATTTATACATGTATAAAAAGCAGTGGACTGAATATTGAGTTAATTCTCCCTATCACGGGATTGTAATGATCTTCCAGTGGAAAATGTGCATCCTTCATCTATCTAGTGCACTTTGAGAGCTACTATGCCCCAGAAAGAAGGAAACAGTGCAGAATAAGATGGACACAGTGTCTGCTCCCATGGGGTTTAGATAGATACTGCTGGTGAAGGCAGATAGAACAAGTGACTGTGAACCAGGCAAAGTGTCACTAAATAAATACAGGATGAGGCTAATAGTGGGAGGGCCTGACCTGGTGTAGGGTGTGCAGAGTGAACTTTTTGACAGAAAGGCATTTACACTGAGATCTGAAGGATCAGAATGAACAAGCTGTACTGAAAGTGAAAGGAGAGAGTGCCCAGTAGGTGGATGAGCAATCGAAGACTGAAAGGCAGGAAAAGTGTTCTGGTTCTGGAATCAGCTCAACCCCACCTCTCACCAGCTATGCCACCTGGTGGGGAGTTTCCTAACCTTTTTGTGCCTTCAGTTTCCTTATCAGTTAAAGATTGTACCACAGGGAACAGAGAGCAAGTGGAAATTTTATTTCCCAAGTGGAACTTTATGGACCTCAGCAGGGGGTTGAAGATTTCCCCCAAGGATACTGGAAAGCCACGAAAGGGTGTTCAGAAGAATCAGCATCGTTTGGTTTACATTTTGGGAGATTACTTCTTTGTGCTGAATAGCAAGAGATAGGAAGAGGCAAGTGCAGAGGCAGGTAGACCAGGTAGGGAGGAGTCCAGGTAAGAGGAGGAGGTAGACTTGGACGTACTTTGACAATATTGCCAAGACCTGGTGGGTAGGGCAGCCAAAATAAAGCATCCACAATGACTCTTAGGTTTCTGACTTTTACAGTGGGACGAATGATGGGGACATTTAGTGGGTTTGGGGACCATGGGGCCAGGTAGGCAAAGTATCCCTTTCTAAGGATACATTCTTTAAAATCTAGTGATAATTCCAGCCCTCTTTTGTAAATATATATGAGAAATAGTATTTAAATACGACCCTCAATGCGTCTGGCCTTGATTAAGGGCTTTATAGATAATCATTCTTTTAATCCTCAGAACAGTGCTCTGTGCTGGGATTGATTTTTGTTACCATTTTAAGGACAAGGAAAGTCATGCAGCAGTAAACAAACAGGAGCCCAAGCGAGACTCTGGGGATTTCGGCTCAAGCGACTGCACTCCGAACTGCTCAACTAAGAGTTGGTTGTGATACTGCATAAACAAGGGGAACAGTTTTAACTTTTTTAAGTTGACTAATTTTAAATTAGATGACAACATGAGAAGTCACGTGTATGGCCTGATGAGTGGTCAAAGGAGACAGGCCCACAAACACCAGTCTGATCACACCATAGAGCAGCCCACGCCTTGCCCTGCCCAGTCACTCCCCCTCCTGCAGCTCAGAGGCCAGCACTCTCTTGATTTCCAACACAATAGCACAGTTTTATCTGTTTTTGGTTAAATATAAATAATAAAGTAAAATTTTCATTTCATGAGGACAAAGTAAGGCCGTTTTCAAATCTTTTTGTCATTTGATCGGAATTAGGACAACTTGCTGGAAACTGACCCTCAAATCTGAGGGGAAACCATTTGTGCTCATGCTGTGTACCATGGCTCGAGGCTTGGAATCAACTTACCTAGTGTTTGCCAGCGGCAGGTGGCATTGTATGCCTGAGAGAAATGGAAATGATGCACAGATGAAATTTTAAAGGAGACATCTAGAGCATGCATGGAAAGAACTGGAAAAAATACCAGGTAGAATTAATAATGTGGAAAATGAGAGGCTAATTTACCATAGGGAACAGATTAGGCAGATGTATGGTAGGACATCTATGGAAAAAGCATTTGCTTAGTTGGGATGTTTGGGATGAGAAACCATTTGGAGCACTTTCCTATTTCAGCCATTTTGCCCACCAGGACAAGCTCTTAAAAGCAAATCATATGGAACAGGAACTATATAATATAGTATGGTTTATGTGATGCAATAAAAATAGATTAATGGGTTGTGCAAGCTTGCAATTGTCAGTTAATCAAAGCTTCATGAATGATGAAAGGGGCTTTATAATCCTACGCCTGCAGTTTATAGTAGCCCAGCCTAGTTAAATGAATGGAGGCACGCTTAACCAGGGCCCACCCTGAGAAGGGGCAGTGCTAGGGCTGGGGCATGCGTTTTGAGAAGGTTCAGCTTTTCACCCTGTACCAAGCTTTCTCTTTCCCGAGGTCCAGAAGTACATATGAAGGGTGTGGTCTGGAGTCCTACAGAGGGGAGTTATAATCAATCAAAGGGCATTTTGCATCCTGTTTATTCTCCCTTACTTAAAGACCAAGGCGCACTTTTAGTGTGGAAATGGTTCCTGAAGATTTGGGGGCAGATGTCTACCTGCACCAGGAAGAGAAATGATTCTTCTCTCTCTCCAGATGTTCTTCTCCGAGTTCTTTAAAACCTGGCTTTATCATTCAATTTCAGTCCTTGAAAATGTCCCTAATTTCTCTCTAGTTAACACACAGTGGGTCTTTTTCTCAACTCTTATTTCAGTAAATAGTTATTTTATGTAATTTTTTCATGATCTCTTGGTTGGTACCTCTGTCTGCTTTCCCAACTCTACCATCAACTACTCCAGCCATTCAAGGCCCAGAATGCTGGTTCACTGAAGGAATCATAGTACAGCCCTTTATCAATAGTGGGTGAAGATTTCCCAAATAAGCAGGTGGATTTTCTGGATAGGCTAAGTGGCGACTGCATGCCCATTAATGGCCAGCTGCAGTGGAGGCAAATTGATGTTGATAGAAGGTTATACATACCTTTGGGCTTTGAAAGCCATTTTCGTGTTGTCAATATGCTTGGTACTTTTTTTTTTTTTTAAGAAGTTGAATTGTCAACAATCATTAATGTGCATAAAGTGACAATATAATATGTATTTGGTCTTAAATCACAAATTTTCCCTCACCATGCCCACTCCCCAGTCTCTTGATTCTTCTATATTACACTCCTATAAGAGATATACATCATGCATGTATGTATGTATAATAATAATATATATATACATATATATGTATGTGTGTGTATATATATATATATATATATATAAATTTTCCAAAATTAAATGATGGTATAAGTATCATTTGACTTCTCAGGGGGATAAAAAATATGCTACATTGTGGATTGTGTCTCTAGATCCCTCCCTATCCTCCCGACCCCTCCTCTCCCTTCCTCCCTCCCCCACCTACATGTCTATGGTTCCCTTAGATTGTGTGTTGCTATGCCTTTGGTGGGTCTAATACTTGAGTTTGACTACCTTTCCCCCAAGCCTGAGTTTAACTCTAGCCTCCGCATTTTTTTTTTTAAGAGAGAGGGACAGTGAGAGACAAAGAAAGAGAGAAAGAACTTTATTTAGTTTTTCACATGGCCTTAGTTGCTCCAACACTCAGTTATGTACGTGGTGCTGGGGTTTGAACCCGGGTCCTTGTGCTTGCCAGGCAAGCACTGAAACCGCTGAGCCACCGCTCCAGCCCCAAGCCTCCACATATGAGGGAAAACATTCTCTGGGTTTGGCTAACTTTGCTCAGTATGATTTCTTCCATTGCCATCTGTTTACCTTCAGAGGCTGCGATATCGTTGTTTCTAATAGCTGAGTAGAAATATATTATATATTATATATATAAAATCTCAGAGCTTTTGGATCCATTCATCCATTGAGGGGCATCTGGATTTGTTCCATAATTTGGCTATTGTAAATTGAGTTGCTATGAACACTGATTTTGCTGTGTCACTGTAATGTGCTGATTCTAACTCCTCTGGGAAAATACTCAGAAGAGGGATAGCTGGGTCAGATGGTGGGTCCAACCCTAATTTTTTGAGGCGTCTCCACAGTGCCTTCCAGAGGGGCTGGACCAGTCTGCAGTTCCACCAACAGTGTGCTGGTTCTCCTATCTCCCCACAACCCCTCCAGCATTTGTTATTGTTTGTATTCTTCATCTTTGCCATTCTGACTGGAATGAGGTGAAATCTTAAGATAGTTTTGATTTGCATTTCTCTGATTACCAGTGATCTAGAACACTTTCTCATGTATCATTGGCTTGCTCAATTTCTTCTGCTGAGAACTTTCTGCTTAGCTCTCTGACCCATTCATTGATTGAATTGTATGTGTTTTTGTTATTGAGTTTTTTGAGTTCTTTTTAAATTTTGGATATTAGTCCTGTGTTGGAGGGATCACAGACCAAGATTCTCTCCCATTCTGTAGGTTGTTTCTTGACTGTTTTGACTAATTCCTTGGCAGAGAAAAAGCTTTTTAATTAAATGGCATCCCACTCATTAATTCTTGACTTTAATTTTTTCATTTTGAGAGTCTTATTGAGAAGTCTTTGCCAAATCCTACATGCTGAATTGTTGGTATGAATTTTTCTTCTAGCAGTTTTATGGTAGATGGTTTAATTCCTAATTCCTTGATTCATTTAGATTTGATTTTTGTGCAAGGTGACAAATAAGGCTCTCATTTCAATTTTCTGCAAGTGGCTGTCCAGTTCATCCAGCACCATTTGTTGAATAGGCTGTCTCTCCTCCATGTTATATTTTGACCCCCTTTGTCAAAGATTAGATGTTTAAAGATTTGTGGGTTTGTCTCAGAGTCTTATATTCTATTCTATTGGTCTTCATTCCTATTTTGATACCAGTTCCATGCTGTTTTTAATATGTAGACCTATAGTATAATTTTAAATCTGGTATTATGAAACCACCTGTCTCATCTTTCTTGCTTAGTAATGTTTTGACTATTCTGGGTTTCTTGTTATTCCAAATGAATTTGAGAATTACGTTTTTCTGTATCTGTAAAGAATGACATTATTATCTTGATGAGGGTTGCATTGAATCTGTACAGAGCTTTTAGCAGAATGGCCATTTTAATTATATTAATTCTGCCTAACAAAGGGCATGGAACATCATTCCATCTTCTCAGGTCTTCTGCAATTTCTGGTTTCAGTGTTTGATAATTTTCATTGTAGGGGTCTTTTTACTTTTCTTGATAGATTAATTGCCAAGTATTTTATTCTTTTAGAGGATATTGTGAATGGGACCAATTTCCTGATTTCTTTTTCTGCCCTGTTATTGTTAGTGTATAGGAAAACTATTGATTTATGGGTGTTGATTTTATAGCCTGCTACTTTGCCAAATCTGTTTATAAGCTCAAGCACTTTTCTGGTGTAGTTTTTTTGTATCTTCCAGATACAGAATCATGTTCTCATATAAAAGGGATAGTTTGACTTCCTCATTTCCTTTACTTATCCTTTTGTTTCCCATCTCTTGCTTGATTGTTCCAGCCAGGGTCTTGAGGACTATATTGAATAAAAGTGGTGAGAGAGGGCAGCCAAGTTTTGTGGAAATGCTTTCATTTTTTTCTCCATTTAGTATTATACTAGCTGAGGGTTTGGCATATATGGCTTTCACAAAGTTAAGTTCCTTTGATCCCTATTTTCCCTAGAGCTTTGAGCATGAAGAGGTGCTAGATTTTATTGAAAGCCTTTTCTGTGTCAATTAAGATAATCCTGTGGTTTTTGTACTTAATTCTGTTTAAGTGATGAATCACATTTATTGATTTGCATATGTTGAACCAGACTTGCATACCTGGAATAAAGCCCACTTGACTGTGATGAATTATCTTCTTGATGTGTTTTTGAATACAGTTTGTGAGAACTTTATTAAGGATTTTTGTGTCAATTTTCATCAGGGATATTAGTCTGTAATTTTCTTTTTTTAATACATCTTTTGTTTTGGTTTTGATATCAGAATTGTGGTTACCTTATAAAAAGTGTTTGGGAGAGTTCCCTCCTTTTCAAATTCTGGGAATAACTTAATAAGGAGAGGTGTTAGTTCTTCAAAGATGTGGTAAAATTTAACAGGGAACCCATCAGGTCCTGGGCTTTTCTTCTTTGGAAGACTTTTAAGCGCTGTATGGATTTCAGTGCCTTTTAATAGGCTGTTTAGGATTTCAATTTCATCCTGTGTCAGTTTGGGAATGTTGTATGTATCTAGAAATTTGTTCATGTCTTCCAGATTCTCTGATTTAGAGGAGTATAGTTTTTCAAAATATTTTCTGATAATCTATTTGATTTACATAGGGTCAGCGGTGATCACACCCTTTTCATTAGTGATTTTGTTCATTTGCTTTGATTCTCTCCTTCTTTTAGTTAGATTAGCTAGGGGTCTATCAATTTTATTTATTTTTTCGAAGAACCAGAAAATTGTTTTGTCAATTCTTTTTATTGTTTTTTTTTTTGTTCTCAATTTCATTTATTTCAGCTTTGATCTTGATGATTTCATGTCTTCTGCTGGCTTTGGGATTAGATTTTTTTTCCTTTTGTAGGGATTTGAGGTGGTGCATAAGCTTATTTGTTTGGGATCTCTCCTGATTTTTAACATAGGCACTCGGTGCAATAAATTTTTCCCTTGAGAATGTTTTCATGCTGTCCCAGAGGTTTTAATATGTTATGTCTTCATTCTCCTTATCTTCCAAGAATTCATTAATTTCTGTTCTCATGTCTTCTTGGATCCAAATCCATTTAATAGGGTGTTATTCAATCTCCATGTATATGTGTGTTTTCTGTGACGATTTTTGCTGTTAATTGCTAGGGTTATAGCATCATGGTTTGATAGGATATATGGAATAATATCTACAATTTTATATCTGCTGAGATTTCCTTTGTGAACTAGAATATGATCTATTTTGGAGAAGGCTCCATGTACTGCTGAGAAGAAGGGGAAGGATCCATGTGCTGCTGAGAAGAAGGGGTATTCTGCCAATTTGGGGCGGAATATTCTATAGATGTTCGTTTAGTCTGTTTGATTTATGATGTTGTTTAGACTGGAGATCTCTTTATTGTTTCTTTGCTTTGATTATCTGTCCATTGGTAATAAAGGAGTGTTAAAGTCTTCCCTTACTTTCATGTTGAGGTCCACAGTGGTTTTATGCCTTGGAGTAATTTTTCCACATAGTTGGAGGCATTGATGTTTGGAGTGTATATATTTACTATTGTTATATCTTCATGTTATATTGTTCCCATTACTAGGATGTAGTGGCCTTTTAAAAATCTCTTTTGATTAATTTATGTTTGAAATCTACTTTGTTCCATATAAGAATTGTAACTCCAGCTTGCTTTCTTGAGCAATACTCCTGGTAGATTTTTTTCACATCCTTTCACCCTCAATCTGTGGATGTCATTGGCTGTATAGTGGGTTTCCTGTAAACAGCATAGTGTTGGATTTTGTTTTTTGATCCAATCTGCTAGTCTGTGTCTTTTGATTGGTGTGTTGAGACGATTCACATTTGGTGCTAGAATAGTTATGAGGTTGTGGTTTATAGTCATTGTGTTTTATTAGTAAGTTCTGTGGTATCTTGGCTGTCTGTTGATAGCATGTACCTTTGTTCAATTTCCTCTGTTTGTGGGTTTTGAGGAGTATTTGCTTGCTCTTCTATCTGGAGTTTATCTTTGAGGATTCTTTGTAATGCTGATTTTCTGTTCACAAATGCTCAAATTTGATCGTATCATGAAAGTTCTTATTTCCCCCTCAAATTTGCATACGAGTTTTGCTGGGCATAGTATTTTTGGCTGCATTCAGATGTTGGAAGATCTCCTTCCAAGATCTTCTTGCTTCCAGTCTGAGCTGAAAAGTCAGAGGTAATTCCTATTGGTTTGCCTCTGAATATGATTTGGCATTTCTCCCTTGCAGCTTTTAATATTCTTTCTTAGATATCCATATTGTAAACTTTGAATACAATGTGTCCTAGTGAGCTTCTCATTTGATTAGGCCTGTTGGGTGTCCTATAAGCTTCCTAGATGAGCATTTCTGACTCTATTTTTATATGGGAAAATTTTCTTTAACTATTTCATTGGGAACGTTCTTTATCCCATTAGTTTGAGTTTTGATTTTTTTCTGAATTCCAATTACTCTTAGATTGTTTCTTTTAATTTCATCCCAGACATTTTGAAAATTCTGTTTGTGTTCTGTGAGTTGTTTTTCTTTTTTGTCATCTGTGTGCTCAAGCTTGTTCAGCCTGTCCTCATTGTCAGAAGTTCTTTCTTCAAGAGCTGAGGTTCTGTTTTCTTTAGAAGTTAGTCTATTATTAAATTCTTCCATGATTCCTCCTATGTCATCAACTGCAGATTTTAGCTCTAGTACTTCCTTTTTGAGTATGTCTATTTCTTTGATAATAGAGTTTTCATCTCTTGAGTTTTATCACTTAGTTCTTCATTATATCTTCTTTTAGTTCATTGTTCTTTTTAGTAATCAGATCATTGGTGAGTTTTTCACGGTTTTTATCTTTTTATCTCACTCTCTATCTGTGGCATCCTTTTTAGGGGAGTTGTGGGTTTGAGGTGAACCTTTCCTAGTTTGATTCTTCATTTTTCGGGAGCTTCCTCTGGATTTCTGAACTGAGATTCCCCGTGGGTAAGATAGGCAGGTCTCCAGGTGGTCTTTCCTTGCAAGTCAAAGGGTCAGATCCGCCACCATCTCTTTGATGATCACCTTCTTCCAGATGCTGATTCTGCTTGGATCCTTGTTATGCTCCACCTTTTGGATCTAGGCTCAAAGTTGCAGATTAGAACCTGTGTTGTCCTGTGTGCCTGCCAGGCCAGGACCAGAAGAAGTCTGGGCTGGGAGCTGGTCCAGGTGGGAATCCTCTTCTGGTGGGTCCTGTGTGTGTGCTGTGGCTCAGACCAGAAGAAGCCTGAGCTGATCCTTCAGCTGGACAGAGGCTGCTCTGAACAGGTATCCTACTGGTGGTGTCCTGAGCGGTTGCTTGCAGGGGACCAAAATCAGCCCCAGTCCAGCACATAAGGTGTCAGGTAAGCAGGAACTGCTCCACATGACCAACCTACTTAGAGTTGTCCTGAGTACCTGCTGGCCAGGGATTGTCCTCTAGTCAGTCCTGGGTGTGTGCTAGGGCCCGACTAGAAGAGGCCTGGGCCAGTTCTTCCCCTTGGCAGGGGTTGTTCTGGACAGAGATCCTACTGGTAATGCCTGCCCACTGGGACCAGAAGAACTATTCTTGGTACTCTTAACTGTCTGTCTATGGCTCCTAGACATGGATGGTAAGAGAAGCTATGGAAATTGGCACATCTCAGTCCTCTCAGTGAATCTTAAAGTATGCCTAGTACAAAAAGAGTGGGTTCTTCCAAAGTATTCAACATCTTGGATATTTTCCTTGGTGGCCTCATCAAGGAAATGTGCCTCTTTAGTGAGATTTTGTTTCTATTTCCTGGTTTATCTTAGTGAACCAGAGATGCTTCTGGAGCTGCCTCACTGGCTTGAAAATTCTGGGGTCACGTGTAACTCTTGAGAATTCTCCAACCAAGGGTCAGTCTGCACACAGAACTTCTACAGTGTTTAACATGTCATCAAGCCCAGGGAGCCCTGTCTTCCTCCTTCCTTGTCTAGTCCAATGTGTGGAGAGCAGAGACAAAATTATTTGAAGGTGAATGCATGCTTGACCATGATTTTGAAGTCAGTGTCAGAAAGTAGTTAATCCAATGGGAATCAGACTGCCCCGAGTTTAAACTCTGCCTCTGTTACCTGCTGTCAGCATAATTCTGGGAGAGTGACTGCTATGGTGTGAAGGTTTGTGTCTCCTGCTGCCAATTCAAATGTTGAAAAATTCTGACCATCAAGGTGATAGTGTAGTTGGCTGTGGTGATAGTACGTAACTATAGGTGGGGGGCCTCCTATTCTGTTTATGCCACAGTAACAGAATTCCCGAGACTAATTTTAAACGAACAGGATGTTTCTTTCTTATAGTTCTGGAGGGTGAGAAATTCAAGATGAAGGTGTTGGTATCTAGCAGTAGACTTCCTCCCAGGATGGAAGGTGGAAATGCGAACTTAGCTGGGAAGAGGCAAAAAGGAGCCAAATTTATCCTTTCATAAGAAATCCATTAATCTATTCATAAGGGCAAAATCCTCATGGCCTAATCACCTCTGAAAGTTTTTACCTCTAATACTATTACAATGGTAATTAAATTTCAACGTGAAGCTGGGCACAGTGGCACATACCTGTAATTCCAGCAACTCTGGAAACTGAGGCAGGAGGATTGCAAGTTCAAGGCCAGCCTTAGCAATTTAGCAAGACCCTCTGCAATTTAGCAAGACTCTGTCTCAAAAAAACAAATAAAATGGGTGGAGCTGTAGCTGGGTGGTGAAGTGCCCCTGGGTTCAATCCGCAGTACCAAAACAACGATAACAACAAAAATTTCTTTTTCTTTTTTTTTTTTTTTAAAGAGAGAAACAACTTTATTTAGTTTTTCACATGGCCTTAGTTGCTCCAACGCTTAGTTGTGTACGTGGTGCTGGGGTTTGAACCCGGGTCCTCGTGCTTGCCAGGCAAGCACTGAAACCACTGAGCCACCGCTCCAGCCCCACAACAAAAATTTCAATGTGAGCTTGAGAAGAGAACACTCAAATCAGACCATGGGGCTTTTAGATATTATTATATCATGAGGGTGGAGCCCTCCTGGATGGCATTGTGTCTCCAGAACTGTGAGAAATAATTTCTGTTGTTTATGTGCCCCTCATGATGGTATTTTGTTACAGCAACCCACATGAGCTAAGACAGTGACTTTTCCTACCTGGGAGATTTCTTGTCAATATTTATGCCATGATTTTTACTTTCATGGCGAAATTCCATGCCCATTCCAATCCCTTTCTCCCCAAATATAAGAGACCAAAATCCCTTTCCTATGCTCAGATATGTGGTATACATGGATATTCTTCCCTGGAGAACCCCAGTGTTATGGTTTAACATTGTTTATAGTTAGCAGAGAAGTGGACACTTCTAGTGAAAGATATTGGTATCCTCTCCAGGCCCAGGGGTATGTGAGAAGTAAGATGGCCCCCATCTTTTGCAGGACAGCGACCACACCTGCAGGAAAGTGGGATTGGACTGGGTTAGGTCCGGATGTACAAATTTTAATTTTATACACATATTTTTACTTCAATCCACAGATTTATTTTCCTCAAGGAAATGTGATAATAAATGTTGGCAAAATAGTGCAAGTGTAACTGAGACCATATGGTGGAATATTTATTTTCTTATTAGGCCAATACTGTTAGTTTCCATAGCATGTATCTGTTGTGAATATATTTTAATATGAAGAAAGAGCAATAGCTAAACTGCCTTTAAAAAATAAGGCTCATACCATTCTTCTGCATCTATTTTCATTTTTCTAACAACCATCTCACAGCCAATGTTTCTGTATTTAAAAAAGATTTAAATTTAACAAGCTTCTCAATTCAATTGCAAATTACAGTAGGAAGCTCAAAATAAAAACTACAGGATTGGGATAATGATTTATCTCTTGGCTTGTTTATCCAGTTAAAAGTCAGAGTGAACTACAAATGAAATGATCCATATTACCCAAATAATGGTAAACATTTTCCTGGGTGAGACAGTATAAGGATGTGAGATAAACACAGATGATTTGGTTGTTAGGCTTCATAACATTTTTACATATTGTATCATACTTTATGTAGATTTTTCCATATGTCTTTTGGCTAAACCAAAGCAGAAGTTTGGATATTTGATTTACTCCTAAATTGGATTGATTATTTATGTCAGACTAACAAGAGAGCTGTGAATTAATTTTTAGTATTTTTAGTAGTTTAATTTCTGTTTGGCTTCTGTACTGAATTTTGATGAATTGCTTCATGAGGTTTATCATTCTCAGGCCTCTTTCCAAGATTTATGTCATACACACACACACACACACACACACACACACACACATATATAGATAGGTATACACATGTACATATATACATATAATTTTTTTCATTCTTGAAAAGCTTTATTTATTTTTTAGTTGAGGTATAATTTATACACATGTATCTTATATACTGTGATAGACAGAATAATGGGGTGCCCAAAGGTGTTCACATCCCAATCCCTGAAAAAATGTGTCCTTAGGTGACAAAGGAAAATTTTCAGATATGTTTAAATGAAGACCCTCAACATGGAGACATTATTGTGGATCATCTGTGTGACCTAATGTAATTGCATAGGTTCTTAAAAGAGGGAGGCACAAGGAACATGATCTGAAAGTTTGCAAAGGTGTCCATTATTCACTTTATAATGGGGGAATGAGGCCATGAGCTAAGGGATGTGAGTGACTTCTAAATATAGGAAAAGCAAGGAAACGTATCCTTCAATACCTTTAGAAAGGATCACAAACCTGTTAATCTTGATTTTAGCCTAAGGCAAGCTTGGTTGGATTTCTGGGGTATAAAACAGTCAGCAAATAATTTTGTATCAAGTTATTAAGTTTGTAGTAATTTGTTATGGCAGCAATAGAAACCTAATATACAACTGAATGGATTTTCACACATGTGTAAATCTGTGTGTCATTACCCAGAATAAGACACAGAACATTCCCACAAGCATGGAAAGTTTTTTCACACCCTCCTCAATCAATATCATTCCTGAGATGTAACCACTAATCCAACTTATGTCTTCGTAGGTTGGTTTTGCCTCTTCCTGTCATTCTTAGAGATGGAAACATATAATATACTTCTTTTGTATCTGGAACCTTTATTTTCAGCATATGTTTGAAGTTCATCTGTCAACACCATTCATTTCTATTGCTATGTGGTATTCCACTGTATTGATACATCACAAGTTATTAATTTGCTGTTTTTCTTTGTTTCTAGTTTTTTTCCTATTACTAATAATGTTCTTTGAACATTCTTATGCAAGGATTTTTATGGGCATATGCAATTATTTCTCTTGGCTCTCATAACCCAATCATGTCATCTCTAAATCTTCTTGCATTGTCTCAAACATGAGCTTCTGGACGATAACTCACATCCAAACCATAACACTAACATAGAAACTAGAGGATGCGTAGAGTTCTCACTTACATACTAAGGGAATTTCAGAATGAGTTTACACTCACATTTTATGTGTGTCTGTCTTGAGCTCTTTTAGATTCTGGGGATATAGATAGCTTCAGAATATTTACTCATATGCCTGCTTTAAAAAAAATCTCAAAAAGGTGATGAGCAGTGTTTATAGAATCGTAGAACTGTTAGTGATAGGAAGACCCTCAAATCGAGCAACCCAACCCCCTTTTTCAACGATGAGGAATTTGAGGCCAAGCTGGGTCGAGGAATTGCCATGATTTGAAATTTCATTCTTTTTGGTGCCTTCTGTTTAAGAAATACGTTTTAAGCTGAGGGAAGAAGATAACAATGACAGCAGTATATGAAACTTGTCTCAAAGTCAATCAACATGTCAGGAATATATTGTGTATTATCAGCCTCACATACATTTTAATGATGTACTCCTTTCTTCTTTTTTGAACAACTCCAATCATCCCATCAGGATTAACTGCTAGACCTCTGAGTACTGGGTTAAGGGGCATAGGGAATTTTCCTGGTATTAGCATACATTTTCCATACTATAGTAATTATAGTGGTAGGACCTTTACACGTGGTGGGAGGAGGGGAAAGAGGTGGTCCTTATGGTGGTAGCAACTCCATTAAAGGCTCCAACTCTATCCTGTTAGACAGAATAACCTCTCCTTCCATTCATTTTCCTGGAGGGTGGTGCCTGTGGTTAAAATGTTTTAAGTTTTTAAAAAGTTGAATTTGCAAATTATAACTAAAGCTGGTATGCTGATTAAAATGTAACATTGTACAGAAAACCTCTTTGAACATTCTAAAGAGCAAACATTTTTAAGGAGGTTACTCTTGAAATTTTCTTGAAGATGGAAAACCCAAGCATGTATAGAACCTGGCTGTATCCTTTTATTTTTTTCTTTCTTTCTTTGTTTTTTCTTTTTTTCATTTTTATTTTGAGACGGGGTCTTGCTAAGTTTCTTAGGACCTCGGTACATTGCTGAGGCTGGCTTTAAACTTGCAATTCTCCTCCCTCAGCCTCCTGAGTCAGTGGGATTACCGGTGTGCACTGCCATGCCCAATATAGTATATTCTTAAAAGAATTTACAAGAAAATTAGGCACACTGGTCTTAGAGGACCTTTAAGAACAGTAATTTCTCCCACGTAAACATATGTATGATGCAGAAAAGAGATTTGGATTTTCTTTGTGATTGTGTAGTTTCCAGGTAAACCTTTCACACGGTTTTAAACAGTGATCGTGGACTTAAATACATTTGGGTGAAATGAAATCATTATAACCTGGGCAATACTATTTGCTTTGTATATACATATTTTATTCCTCAAACAGATCTTTTTTAGTCAGAATTTCTTTAGCAGATGAGGAAACTGAGCTTCAGAGAAGTCAAGGTCCCTCCTTCTATTTTGACCTGACAAGAAAAACATCATGGTCTTTCTAGTTCCAAAATCTACTCCCTAGGACACTCTAACTTGCTTGGAGGTCTGGCAGTGGTATTCTTTTCTCTTTCTTTCTTTCTTTCTTTTTTTTTTAGAGAGAGAATCAATTTTATTTATTTTTTCATCTGATTTTTGTGTTTTGGACACTTAGTTGTGTATGTGATGCTAGATTTGAACCTGGGACCTCACACATGCCAGGTAAACGCTCTGCTGCTGAGCCACTGCTCCAGACCTGGCAACGGTTTCTTATTCCAGAGTGAGTTCTCTGCATCCTGCCACTATATCAACCTTTGATTCAGTCATTCATTTAACACATTTTGAGCAAATATCCCAAGTAAGATATTTGATATAGAGGAATACAAACCTAACCTAGTGGCCTTCATCCTTGATGGCTTTGGGAGGAGGACATAGAAGTGAAGATTACAATAGACAGCGATGGTTATGAGGAACAGCAACTGTGCAATTTTATGGAGCGCCTGATGTGGACCAGGGGACGATGACCTGGAGGTCCGCCCCACCGATTTCAGTCACTTCTCTAATACGCTCTCCTAATCTGATTCACCCTCATACATGTCAACACATCCTCCAACATTCCCATATGTGCTCTCCTACAACCCACTCAGGTTTGAACATTCTCAAAAAGGTGATGCATAATTTCAAATGCCAAATGGAGGGGTTGGGGATTTAGCTCAGTGGCAGAGCGCTTGCCTAGCATGTGCAAGGCCCCAAGTTGGGTCCTCAGTCCTGAAAAAAAAATGCCAAATGGATTTTTGTTTATGTCAGAGGCAAAAATACACACATTGCTTCATTATAAAAATTGTCAGCCAACGAGTCACTTGGAAGATAAAATCTCCCCAGATTACGTATTGTGAACTTGCCAACCAAACACCACTTAGGCAACATCTGGTATATGTCAGACACTGAGCTAGTTGGGGTAGAAGATTGAAAGTGATAATGCAAAAATTATTCCTACGCCAGGTGGAAATTAACTATGGAACAATGGCACAGGCAGTGGGCACTGAAGGAAGTCAGGGGGTGGAGAAGATGTCTGTGATGGAGGGGACCGTGGCACTTAAGGACAGTGCTAGTTGTGCCCTCAGCCTGTGACTGTGAATAAGCACAGTTGTGGACTGAGAGGAATATGATTTCTGGGGCCCCATGCCCTTTGTGATGAGAGTGTGGGTCCCACCAGTAGGTGCCAGAGATGGCATATGAGGGTGTGGGAATTTAGGTTGGAAATTGGAGGAGTTAAGGGTTGAGATATGAAGTGTCCCCAAAAGCTTATGTGTCAGATGACACCAGGACATTCAGAGGTGAAATGATTACATTATGAGAGTGTGACCTAATTGGTAAATTAATCCACTGGGTGGTAATAGTAGCCGGGTAGGCTGCAGCTGGAGGTAGGTCACTGGGGACGTGCCTTTGGGGTTTCTGTTTTGTCCCTGGTGAGTGGAGCTCTTTGAGCTTCCTTGTTGCTGTGTCCTGAGCTGCCTTCCTCCACCATGCCCCTCTGCCACAATGCTCTGCCTCACCCTGGGCCCAGAGTTGTAGCCTCAGCCATCTATGCACTGAGACCTCTGAGTCTTTCTATGGATGGTGCTGTTTGTGCCTCTCTAATTTCCTCCTCCAAGTCTCATCAAGTCTTTCCTCACAGCAGTGATAAATCCGATTAAAACAAGGAGAGAGAGGGGGAGGCGCTGTGCCTGAGAGCAGCTGCTGTGACGGGACTGTGGGTCACCCCAGGGACCAGCCTCCTATTTGCTTTATTGTAGATTGCCAGAGACACAGGCTCTCTGGAGCACAAGCGGTGGATGGTGGCAGCCAGGGAGATGCATGATGTAGGTGTTTCCTGCCTCTACACTTCTGGATTCTGGAGGGACAGAGACCCTGATGCCCAAAGTGGGTGCTCTCCCCAGGGACACAGTGAGGGTTCTGCCGCACTCTGAGCCATTGCTATTGCCTGGACACTTTAAGGCTGTTTAGTGATTGGTAGCCTTGACAAGGAGTCTCCAGCATGCCGAGCAATTGGCCTTGACCTACTGGGCTGTGGGACTACTACTACCCCGCAGGAGCAGAGAGGAGAATTTGTGGGACTGAGGCCGTTCACTGGGGTTCCTCTACTCATTAGTGCGTCTTCTGCATGCAGCTCAACGTGACCGTGGTTCCCGGGAATGTATTTATTAAGAGCTCCTCACATGATTCTAATTGGGCTAACACAAGTGAAAATTATTTTTCTCCTGTTTCTGAGATCACTTTCATTGTATACACAGAGGACAGATAGCAAGGTGCTATATCGCTCACAAGCATGAGAGATACAAAATAGTCCTTGCAGCATAGGCAACAAAAAACCCAAGCATTTACTTCAATCAGGACAATAACAAAGATCACATAACAAAGCCTAGTACATGAAAGTGAAGGTAATTTTTCATTTTCCTGTATCTCTAGACTTCCAGGGTTTTCCCTTTATTCTTCTTATGCTTGCATTTGATAAAATAGCTATGGTTTTCTTTTTTTATGGTAAACCTTAATTACCCCAACTTATTTTTTTTTCTTCTGAAAATTACTTATTCTCTAATTTTTTGGGCATTACTTGTCCCTTCTAATATTAAATTTTTTTCTTTTGATATTATCTTTTTTCACATGAGGGATTTCTATTTATTCTATTAACAGCAAATTTTCACAAGGGCTTTATATTTTATTTCTTCTTTTCAACAAGTAGAAGAATGTCACTCCTATATTTCTCTCTTCTCCTGTGTGAAGGTAACCTCACCTTGAATCCCTGGCCTGTGGTGTAAGATCTATCCAGGGTGAAGGAAGTCAAGTAGACGGCTCTGAATTATCCCTCAATCCTCAGTCAAGATAACGAATCAAAACCAGCATGGTCTCATAAGTGGCATGGGGAGATTAGTGCCACCCCTAAAGCTGTGGGTGTGTGGAGTTGGTGGCCTCCATCAAGTCTCCATTCAGTTAATCAGCAGAGATTCAGAGACAGTTGGCAGATTCTGGAGCAGGGCTGTAGATGAAAGGAAAGAACAGATCAACTCAACCTCAGTTGAGTTGTAGTGGCCATGGACTTGGCAAATGAATTATTTTGTAACCTAGCTGGAAAAAAAGATCAAAAACAACAGTCATTCATGTGGAAGAGACACCACTACAGGTTTGTGGTTTTGCTCCAGAGCAATGTCAACTCTTTTGCTACTGTATTTCTGAAAAATCTGCCTTGCCCCGTGCCTGTGGGAGCCTGAATAATGACCCCTTACTGTTGAACTTGCTTTTGAAGTTTCACCAGTCTTTGAACAACAGCAGCAGCAGCAACAACAACAGAACACTTTAGTTGTGTTGTGCTCAAATGTAGTTTTATAACATATTATTTCTTATGGGGAAGAACTTTGGAGTCATGTTCAGTGCCATTGACAGCATAAATCCCCTGTGGCCACTGAACGGTGATGGGAAGGGAAGCTGTGGGTGGGTGGAAGTACGAAGCTCTGGAAATGTATTGGACCAGGAGTCAAGAGATGGGTGGAGGCGATACGGACTGGCACTCTTGAGCAGATTGTGGAGTCAGAATAAACCTCCACTTGAATTTTCCTTGGAGGTGGAAACCATGTTTTTTTACATGTGGTGTTAATTCTACTACTGCTATTATTTCCTGAGTGCTTCCTGGGAATTAGGTATCAATATATCCCCACTTTCCAGATGAGGGGACTGAGTCTTAAGGAACCTGCTAATGTCTAAGAGAAGTTAATGCCAGGGCTGTCTGATTTCAATCCTGGGCATTTTCTGCTTTAAGACTGATGACAAATGGAGCTGGTCTCACTCCTCACCTTTCCAACGGTGATTGTCATCCTGCTTGTACACTGGCACCAGGAATGGATGAAGAGGGACTTGAAAGGTTGATAATGTCAAGGTCACTTCTAGAGAGGATGACATAACTTGTCTTGGGGAACCTGGTCAATGAGATTTCGAAGTGTTTCTCTGTTCATTCGAGTTTACATCCAGGCCAAGCACCATCACTTAACATGAAGTTTCAGGATCAGAGACGTCTGAGAGGGCTCATGCGCTTTTGAGTCTTGGAACTCCTGTTTTCAGAGAGCTGGCTTTCTTGGGATAGCCCCTTCTAGAGGTTTATTAAATGCTAGGTTCATGGCCCTGGGACTAAGCTTCACTGCAGCCCTACAAAGGCAAGATGCCTGCGGAGGGTAAGGAGCTAGTTCTTGGGAAGAACACTTGAATGAGCTGGCTTAGGACAGGGCACATTTGGTTCCAGGCTCCTTTTTCTAGAAAGGAAGAAGCTTTTGTTTGTGTATAAGGATATAGGGATAGGTCCCTACGCAATCCATCCAGGACCATAACCAAAGGTCATGGAAGAGCAACACGGCCACGGCTTTGATGGATGATAAAAACCATCCACATAAGAACTAAGATAATATAGTCAGAAAGGGAGTAATTGGCTTACTTCTTAGATGCCTGTTTAACTGTTGTACAAGACTGTGGGCCATGTAGTAAATTAACTTTTTCTAGTGCATTAAAAGCTAGATTTCTGGCAAGGTGCAGTGACATACAACTGTTGGAATCCTAGTGACTTGGAAGGTTGAGGCAGAAGGATTGTAAGTTCAAGACTGGCCTTAGCAACTTAGGGAGACCCTGTCTCAAAAAAAAAAAAAAAACTACACTTCTGGAAAGAAAAAAAAGGTACACTATTAGACCAAAGAATGTTTTGCCTCTGAGCTATGCATTCAGACTTCTGCTCTTTGATGTTGTGTGCTCTCATATTAGAGAACACAGTTAGTTGGATCAAATGGCATTTCAAAATCAAGGATCTTCTGGGAATTTTAGAATTGAATTTTCCCCAACATATAAAGTCTTGCTGGCTCCTCCATTTTCCCATCAAAAATTAGTCCCTGGACTGGAGAGGTGACTCAGCGATAAAGCACTTGCCTGGCATGTGTGAGGACTCAGGTTATAGAACCCCAGTACCACATACACAACTAAGTGTTGGAAAAACAGAAACAAGATTTAAAAAAAAACTGAGTGCCTACGATCTGGAGTAACAGTATGAACCACACATAGAGAATTTAGTTCTTTGAGAACCTTTTAGGAAAATGCGGAGAGGAGCAAATTTAATCTCGCTTTGAGTTCAGGTTGAATGATATTTCAGGATCAAATTTTCCAGGCAGTTTTGCAATGTCAAATTATTCTTTATATATAATATATACGTGTACAGCATATACATGTATACAAGGTCAGATAAGCTTAGTCTTCTCTCACCTTTTAGAAAACTAATTGTGGTCATGAAATATTTAGACCGTCTGTAGCACTAATAATAAAGGGAGAAGTCAAAGTCACAGAAGAACTAAAGCTGCAACAAATGTTTTATTCACTTCTATACAGAAAAAAATATTGTCAAATTATATGTTTTTTCAAATACAGTTTTAACAAATGAACACTTTCCTGTATTGATGTTTAAAAATTAACTCTTGCTGCAAGCAGCAGAACTAGGTCTCTTTAGGAAGGAATAGGACTGAATATTGTTCATTGACTTCAATAACATATTTTTATTTCCCAGAGTGTTTTTTCAGATCCTTTAAATTCTGTGGATGATGCTTCCCATAATCAGCAGGTGCTGGTGTAATTTGCCTTTTATTTTGGTAGCAAAAGCTATGAGCCTTAATGTTTGTGCCGGCAGGGTTCTTACACATTCTTAAGATCCATTTTCTAGAGGGGAAAATGAATTTGTACTAAGGAATAAAGTGGACTTCATAGAGTTTCACATTATCCCTGTACACAACTATCACTCTGGTTAGGATTATTCTAGATTCACAGCTAAGGGCGTAGAATAGCTCAAGGGAGTGGGTATGATAGAAGTAGGGTGCTAGAACTTGCTATTTGATCCTGAACACATTTAGCCTTCCTTTATTTTAAAATGCTTGTTTGAACAATCACCTGCCAGAATGGGAGAAAATCATGGCCAGTGATTCTTCTGACAGGTGACTAATATCCAGAATTTACAAAGTACTCAAGAAACTTAATATTAAAACCACAAACAACCCAATCAATAAATGGGCCAAAGAGCTAAAGAGAAACTTCTCAGCAGAGGAAATCGAGCTAGCCAATGATTCGAGAGAAAGTGTTCTAAATCACTAGTAATCAGAGAAATGCAAATCAAAACTACCTTAAAATTTCACCTCACTCCATTCAAACTGGCAAAGATGAAGAATACAAACAGATGCTGGAAGGGTTTGGGAAGATAGGCACACTAACACACTGTTGGTGGAATTGCAGACTGGTGCAGCCCCTCTGGAATCCTCAAAAACTTAGGGATGAACCCACCATATGATCCAGCTACCTCCTGGGTATTTTCCCAGAGGAGTTAGAATCAGCACATTACAGCGACACAGCAAAATTTACAATAGCAGCTCAATTTACAATAGCTAAATTATGGAACCAATCCAGATGCCCCTCATTGAATGAATGGATCCAAAAACTGTGGTATATATATACCATGGAATTCTACTCAACAATTAGAAACAATGATATGGCAGCCTTTGAAGGTAAATGGATGGCAATGGGAGAAATCATGCTGAGCAAAGTTAGCCAAACCCAGAGAGTCAGGGTTGAATGTTTTCACTCATTTGTGGAGTCCGGAGCTAAATCCTGGTCTGTATGAAAGGTGGTCAACTCTCATGTATTAGACCCAGCAAAGGCGGAGCAACATATAATCTAGGACAATCATAGATATGTATAGGGAAGGAGGGAGGAGGGGGCAGGTGGGGAAAAGGAGAGGGAAGGAGAATAGGAAGGGATCTAGGGGTTAATTCTGATTTATATATATGCATATCATATTGTTACTTTACATGAATTTTTGATTGTACGGTAACTAAATTTCTTAATAAAAAATGTCAGTAAAAAATAAAATAAATAAA
>PVKS010005055.1:0-88025 GCA_004027875.1 Aplodontia rufa
GGGAAAAGAAAACAGATGGAAAAAATAAAATAAAATTTAAAATTCTCTCTCTCCAGCCCACCCCGTTTCACTCTCTCTCTAAAAAAGAAAGAAAGAAAGTAAGTAAGTATGTGTTAGTAGGATTTCTAAGGAGAATGTTTGCTATTCTAATAGAGCACAAGAATTTCTAGAACTAAATTAACTATTCTTGGTAACCACAGATTTAATATCTATATTTCCCAGCGTGGAGAGATTAAAATATAAAATGTTGACCTCCAGTCTCAGTTGGACTTCATAACCATTAGGTACTGAGTGGAAAACTAGTCAACTGGAAACTAAAAATAAAAGTTTAATGAGGCACAAAAGTCCCATGTTTTACTTAGCAGGGGGAAAGGTATTTTTCTTTCTTCAATGGAAATGTGTAAAACAGGTTCCCTAGTCTGTTAGAAAGTTATAGATTATATTCTACCAAACTACACTTCCAATCATTAGCTTCCAATCCATATCAAATTAGTAACTAGTAATATTTACTGACTACTATAATATGCAGGGAAACGTCTACAACGATTCTGTCTTCTCTCTAGGCAGTTATAAATACTATCAGTTCTCTTGAACACCATCAAATTAGAAGGCAAAAATTTTTCTTACATTAGACTGAAATTACATAACCACAGGTTGAAACAGGGACTGAGGGTAGCCAGCCAAATCTTAGACCGCTACCAAAATCTTATCTGCGATGAACCTGGGCCTTTGTCTCAGAGCTTCCTTTTCAGAACTCACTCCTTGGTCCACTTAGTGTCTCTCATTAACTACAGCCTAGTCCCTTAGAGGCGACCTCTTCTCTGCAAAGCATTCCAGACCCCTCTCTAAAACAGATGCACCCAGGTGACACTCTGCTGCATCACATTTTTTAAAAAGCCATATATGCTGGTCTAACTCCACTGTGAGTCTCTGGACAACCCAATTTTGAAGGTGCCTGAGTTTAAAGTAAATGCCGACATAAAGTAAATGAATATCTTTTACAAAGCATGGTTAATACACAACCATATTTAAAGACGGAATGCATTAGATAATTTCTGTAAACCTTTCATCCCAATAAAATTATTCAATAGAACTGATTTTTCCAAAGTTTTTAATAATTTACCTTACACAAAAATCTGCTAGCTAAAGAACTTTTAAGGTTACCATTTTACTTTTAGGTAACAAAAGAGTTCAATGAATCTTTGCGTAGCAAATATTTTTCATAGAAGTCATCATCTGAACAAAATGCTGATAAACCATTAGTACAAATAGAGTCAAATGATTAGCATTTGTATTCTCATACTGACAATCATATTTTTTACCTTGAGAAGGTATGTGGGAATGTTGCTGAAATCCACTGGCAACTTCAAGAGAAAGCGCGCTGAAAATTCACCAGTCTGCAGAAAGAAAGATATAAGATTAAAATTTTTAAAACTTGACAAAAATACATTAAAAAAATACATCATGATCAAGTGGGCTTCATACCAGGAAAGCAGGGCTAGTTCAACATATGCAAATCAGAATTAAACATAATTAAACAGAATTAAAAATAAAAATCATAAAGTCATCTCAATTAACACAGAAAAGGCCTTTGATAAAATTCAGCACCCATTTATACTCAAAACTCTGGAGTAGATAGGGATCAAACGAAGATACTTTAATTTTTGTAAGAGCCATTTATGACAGACCCATAGCCAACATTTTATTTAATGAAGAAAGACTGAAAGCATTTCCACTGAATTCAAGAACAAGACAAGGTTGTCCACTTTCACCACTCTTATTCAATATAGTTCTTGAAACCCTAACCAGAGCTATCAGACAAGAGAAGGAAATCAAAGGAATTCGAATAGGTAAAGAGGAAGTCAAGCTGTCTCTATCTGCTGATGACACGATCCTACGTAAAGAAGACCCAATAAACTCAACCAGAAGACTTCTAGAGCTTATAAACTATTTCAGCAAAGTGGCTGGCTATAAGATCAATACTCATAAATCGTTAGCTTTCCTGTACTCCAGCAACGAGTCCACTGAAGAAGAAATCAGGAAATCTGTCCCATTCAGTCTCCTCAAAACATAAAAAATAAAATACTTGGGTGTCAATCTAACAAAGGATATTAAGGACTTATACAATGAAAATTATCATACATTAAAAAAAGAAATTGCAGAAGATCAGAGTAGACGGAAAAACATTCCATGTTCTTGGTTAGGCAGAATCAATATAATCTAAATGGCCCAAAGCCCTATATAGATTCATTGCAATCACCATCAAGATACCAATGACATTCTTCATGGACGTAGAAAAAGCAATTCTCAAATTCATATGGAATAACAGAAGACCCAGAATAGCCAAAATACTACTCAGCAAGAAAGAGGAAGCAAGAGGTATCACAATTCCTGATCTGAAATTATACTATAGGGCTACAGCAAGAGGTATCACAATTCCTGATCTGAAATTATACTATAGGGCTACAGTAACAAAAACAGCGTGGTATTGGTACCAAAACAGAACTGAAGACCAATGGAACAGAAAGGAAGATTTTGAAATGAACCCCCAAATCTTTAACCATCTGATATTTGATAAAGGGGGCAAAAGCATAGAGTGGAAGGACAGCCTATTCAACAAATGGTATTGGACAATTTTGTCCAAATACTATTTGTAGTATTTGTCCAATACTACAGCTATATGTAGACAACTGAAATTGGATCCTTACCTCTCACTCGGCACAAGAAGCAAGTCAAAATATTTCAAGGATCTGGAAATTAAACCAGCAACTTTACAATTGCTTGAAGAAAAAGTAGGATCAACACTACACGACATAGGGGTCAGCTCCACCTTCCTTAACAAGACTCCCATAGCGCAGGCATTAAAGCCAAGAATAAATGAATGGGATGCAATTAAAACTAAAAAGCTTCTCCACAGCTAAAGATCTAGTCAAGAATGTCAAGAGAGAACCTACAGAATGGGAGAAAATCTTTGCTTCCTACATCTCTGAACAATTCAAAAAAATTGAACAAGAAAACCACAAATAATCCGATCAATAAATGGGCTATGGAACTAAATAAAAATTTCCCAATGGAGGAAATCAAAAAAGCCCATAAACATATGAGAAAACGCTCTATATCACTAGCAATAAGAGAAATGCAAATCAAAACTTCACTGAGATTCCACCTCACTCCTGTCAGAGTAGCAAAAATGAAGAATATGAAAAATGACAGATGCTGGAGGGGCTGTAGGAAAAGAGGAACACTGTCACATTGCTGGTGGGACTGCAAACTGGTACAGCCACTCTGGAAAGCAGTATAGAGACTCCTCAAAAAATTAGAGCTGGAATCACCTTATCACCTAGCTATCCCATTCCTGGGTATTTTCCCAAAAGAGCTAGAATCGGCATAGTATAAATATACAGTTTCATCAATGTTTATAGCAGCTCAATTTACTATAGATAAATTATGGAACCAACCCAGATACCCCTCACTTGACGAGTGGATTCAAAACCTGTGGTGCATATATACAATGGAATTCTACTTGGCTATTAGAGAAAACAATATCATGGCATTTGCAGCCTAATGGATGAAGATGGAAAAAAAATTATGCTAAGTGAAATATCCCAAACTCAGAGACTCAAGGGCTGAATGCTTTCTCTCATTTGTAGAAGCTAGAATACAATCAGAAACAGAATGACAGATGGCTAAGCTAACAATAACCTCAATATGAATGAATTTTTACATGAGCAGGGGGAATCTTGCCTATGATGCTGGGAGATCAATAGAGGTAGAAGGGAGGGGAGGAGGGAATAGGAAGGATATCAAGGAGGCTGGAGGGAGGGAGTATGGGGTATTAACCCAGTGGGGAACCTTCAACTTCCATGAAAAGTCCAACTAACATGGAGGTTAAGTAGGGGGAAACATGGAATCGTGGGGAACCCAAGGGGGAAACCATGGAATGGCATCAGTTCTGACTTGCTCTGTCATTTGTTCTTGATTGTATGACAATGATTCCCTCCTAAATGTAAGACTATCTTAAACAAATAAAAAATGAATTAAAAAAAAAACTTGACAAGTGACAATTATGGCCAAGGCCACAGTTCAACTTGTTAAAACGCCTGCATTTTAGCTGGAGCGGTGGCTCCAGCGTTAAGGCACAAGTATGTGAGTTCAAACCCCACCACCACGTACACAAAGAAGTCTCAAAGCAACAAAAGCCACATGAAAAACTAAATAAAATTGTTTCTCTCTTTCTCTCTCTCACTGTCCCTTTCTCTTAAAAAAAAAAAAAAGTCTGTATTTTCAATTTGGGTTCCTAATAGCAAGCAAAGAAAGTGGAAAATCAGGATAGGATCAGAGAGAATTCACAAATTATTAGTTACCAAAATGCACAATTTGAATCATTAAAATCTGCACTTAGGGTCTGGAGTGGTGGCTCAGCTGTTACGGCACTTGCCTGCCATGCAGAAGGACGCAAGTTCAAACCCCAGCACCACATGCACATAATGAAGTGTCTGTGCAATGAAGGTAAACATGAAAAACTAAATAAAATTGATTCTCTCTCTCTCTCACTGTACCTCTCTTTTAAAAAATCTGCATTTAAATGTACAATAACATTATAATATGGTATTATTACTTTTTTCTTAAAAGTATGAAAAGGATATATGAATGTAAAATTATTATTTTTAAAACTCAGTACAAGAATAGACCTATTGCTTAGATTCATTTGCTTTTACTAAAACATTCAAACCACCTCAATAATATTTATCGCTCTCAAGGCTATCACATATGTCACCACCCTTTATATTTTGTTTGGAAGAACATACAAAGGTCAAACTTCCCATGCAAAACAGTACATCAGTTGGCCCTCGAAATAAGTGGCCAATTTCTTGAATGTTGTTAACATCATTATCATCCACTATTAATCCCCTCTATGAACTCACCTATATAAGAAATATATACAGATGTTTGATGACTTAAAACATTTAAGCTACAAATAACAGATTTTTTTTTCATTTTTTGCTGCACTAGGGATCCAACCAAAGGCCTGGTGCGTGCTAGGCAAGCGTTCTACCACTGAGCTGCATCCCCAGCCTCACTTCTACTTTGTAAGAGAAAGGTCAAGTAAAAGAAAATTTTCCTTCTTAATTTTTTTGTTGGGAAAGACTAGGGAATGACAATTCTTTTTAATTTTGTCATGGTGTAGAGGAGGCGCCTTCAGAGTGGTCACTGCAGGGACTGAGGGTTTCCAGGGACCCTGCAAAGGCAATGGATTTGTGTGCTGAGCAGGAGGGGTCCTGGGTGTTCACCTTCTCTCGCTGCAAGCATGCAGCAGGCTCGGGATTTCCCCCATGACATGTTTCAACAAAGAAATGCAAGAATGACTGAGAACAACTGAAAAGGAATGTCCTCTATTCTTCTCATACTGTGACTACTAAAGAGGTCCTGATGTGTTCTCTGCCTTCCCCTTTTAAAACGAGCCACATAAATTTCCCAAAACACATCTTTAAACACAGTAAACATTTACAAATATTTATTATGGACGAGTGGAAGAACCACACACAGGCACCCATGCACACTGCAGACACGATTCCATAACCATCACCACTCCTTTTCCCAAACACCTCAGCAACTGGCTTCAAGGTCTGGCCCCAATTTTAAAGCTCTGACCTAAAACCTTGAAAATGCAGACAGAAATATAAACCTTGAGCTCAGAAGATAACAATGATAACTAACATCTGCCTAGTTGTTTGTTTACCACTTACAACATCTTTTAACTTGCATCAACCTCAGGCTAAGGACAAAACATTTCTCCATCACCACAAGCCTAAACTTGTGACAAAAAAGGCAGAAATGAGAACTGAGTACACAATATCAAAGCTCAGGGAAGCCAGATAGAGTCACAAAAGCCACTGTGCCACCAGAAATCCTGATGATGAGAAACAGAACTGATATGCCCAGAGCTGAGCTGCTACTCTCAGTACTAAATGTTATGCACAGGCCACCCACAACCCAATACTTAGGGGCCACCTGAAGATCTACAAGCTCACTGAGCTGTTTGGGAAAAGGTTGTGAGATCCTGGTTTAATTCTTGCCTCTGTAATAGTCCAAGCTTTCCAGAAAGATATTGTTTCTGATGTGACGCTTAGCTACTAGGGGACTCTAAAACTAAAATATTCTCTTAAGTGTGTGGTTCTTTAGATCAAGATACAGCTGAACCTGAGTCTGTTATTATGGACAAGGGATCATACTTTGAAGGGGCAAGTACAAAGGCAGCACAGAACATCATGGAGTTAAATGGGAGCTCATAAGAAGGGCACCTAACGCAACGGGAGTAGAAGGTGTAGAAAAAGAAAACAGAAAAGTCTTCCCCCCAGGGCCATGTACAAGGATAGGAAGGAACACATCAAAGAGCACATGTTCCCAACCACTAACCCCTTCTCTTTCTCCTCTACACTCAATTTTTCTTTTGTTATTTGCTCCCATCAGCAGGCAAACATCATTTAAAAAAAAAAAAAGTCTTCCTTGATTTCATATCTTTCTTCGGCTTCCATCTCATTTCTCTGTTTTACTTTATAAAATTACTTCCTACTAAAAAATGAATCTTTCCTTGAGATCTGTATTTCCTCCTTTATTATTCTCTCCAATCAGACTTTCCTCCTTATCACTCCAGTACAATAGCTCACGATGTCACCAAGGGCCTCCCACTGCCAAATGCAATGGTCATTTCGCAGTCTTCTTCCTAGTGTGCTGTCAGCAGTATTTTGACACAGCCGATCGCACCTTTTCTGGAACTTCTGTTGGTTTCCAGGATCTTCTCTACTCCATTTGTTCCCCACACTGGTCTCCATAAGCTCTAAACCCTGGAATACTTGGGCCTAACTCCAAGACCTCTTCACTATACTAGAGTTCATCCAGGGTCATGATTAAATAATATTTATGTGCTGATGACTCCCAAATATTATTCTATCTCCATCTCCGACCCTTCCCTAATCCAAATTTAATTTATTCAACTACCATGAACTAAATGAAATTCCTGAGTTTGTGCACTTCCCTTGAACTTATTCCCCATTTCAGAAAATGGGAATTCCATTCTTTCTCAGGCCAAAAAACTCCAGAATCATCTGATTTCTATCTTTCTCTCTTACCCCATGTTCAAAGTGGCAGCAAATCTTACTGACAGCACCTCCAAAATACATCCTGAATCCAATCACTTCTCACCTGAGCAACCAAGATCTCTGGGCTGGACAGTTGCAATGACCCCTGCCTTCAGCCCTTGTTTGGGTGAAGTTTATTCTCATCACATCAGGCAAACTGGTTCTTTCAACACATTTAGTCACATCATAATCATTTGCTCAAAAATCTCAAATGGCAGGGATTTAACTCCTTTTTAAAGGTTGAAGACCAGGTAACAACTAAACAATGATGCACAAGCAGTGAGGAAGCAAAACATCCCAGGCACAGAGAACATCAGTATAAAATGGGTTGATGCACGTTCAGGAAACAGCAAACAGCTCAGTGTTACTGGAGCAAATAAGAACTAATACTGATTAAAGGTGACCCAGAAAGTCTCCTCCATAACATGAGCAATTTCTGAACCCTACAGACTGTGCCAACAGCCATTCACCTTTTGTGAACACCAAAAGGGCTACTACAAGGTTGTGGAACATTTCTTAAGTCATTGCTGGAGGTGTAAAGACAGCTCCTTAAACTGCACTATGGGATTCAAAGTGATTTACGAAGGGAACTGGAGAGATGATAATAAATCAAACTCATTTCTACTTCATTTTCAGTTTATAAAGGCAAACTAACCATCAATGAAAAAACAACCATTTCTACCCACTAGTGTAAAATGTCTATCTGTAGGTTCAAATGGGAATTTCAATCCTTGAAGTTTGTTAAACTCAATAGCTTATGTGTGTACACACACACACACACATATACACAAATTTCAAAAAAAAACAACAAATGAAACGTAGTATTTTAAAAATTAAAATTAAAAGAATTCTTGCACATATAAGGTAATAGAAAAAATAATCACATATTTAGCACTTGGACTCATCTGAACTCCTGGTTATTTTTGTCTACACACTGCATTTTAGTTCTTTCCCCCGTTTTAGTTTGTACAATGTATTTTTATTCTACCAGCTATTTTAGACCAACATTCTTTTAAAAACTCTCAGATGATCCCTACTTTATCCCTTCTCAAAATGTTGATCCTAAGACTAATATAAATTTGTGTTTGTTGGCAACTGGCTGATTTACACAACTCAAGTCATAATAAAAGAAATGTTGGTCCCAGGACCGATTTAAATTTGTGTTTATCAGCAACAGGCTGATATACAAAACTAAAGTCATAATAAAAGAAACTTAGGACTATGAAGGGAATTTGTTCTACTAGAAACCATAAAAAGCACTTCATGATCTCTAACTTCCAAGCCTATCCGATTTCTTTATTTTGCTGCTGAAAGGAAAAAGAGGACTCAGCACTGGTCTCTGATCACACTGGGAACGCTGGCAACTAAGACTCAAGAATTCATTTGTCAGTTCTGCCTCTGATTCTCCTTGCAGCCTACAAGCTAATCAGCCTCTGTGAAACTGAGCAAATGACAATTTAAAGCATATCTTCACGTACATTTTAAGCTAACATTACATAAAGAGGAAAGCACAAGTAAAAAAGAAAAAATTCTCCTCTCCCTCAGACAATAACTTTTTGTGTGTCTTTGTCTTTGAAGTTTCAACAGTTATTCAAGCAATTTATGGTCACTTCGTTGTAACGTCAAAGATTGCTTCCACAGCAACCTTTCCTGTAAGCTGAAAATAAGACATTTAGATGCAGCCAAGTGAACAGAATAATTTGATTTTTTTTTTTTTTTTTGTCAGTACTTGGTCAAATCTTCTCTTGGATGGATGTAGAAAATTACCTGACCTATGACTGTTAAAATGTCAGTCTTTCTGCCAACTGCCTTAATGGCAATCTCCCCAGCATTAGCAAAAACATATGTGTGTCCTTCCTTTTTTCAAGTTATGGTACATTGGCAAGTAACTTCAACTAACGAGACTCTGGGTGCTGGCAATTTATTGGGCCTAAGCTTTTCTTTTGGTAGTAGCAGCTGTGGCATGGTTCTCTTCTCCTTTTGGAAGTGACAGGTAGAACTCTGTGTCGAATGTATTCCAGGCTCAGGTTGTCCTGTAAGGGGAAATCTTCCTTCCTTAGAGACACTTTTGTTGTCAACAAGTAAACTTTTAGTTGAAATTGACTGTTAGCACCCAAATAAGTTAAAAGCTAAGAAACAGCAAAGGGTGACTATAACTTTAATTGGGTGACAATCTGGTATGGGTGATTCTTCAAACTAACAACCAATAAGCCTAAATCTAGAGATTGATGTGTGCATAAATATATAACTGTGTGAAAGGGAAGGCCAAAGTTAGTCTGATTAGAATTTTGTACTTTGTAAAGTATGAAATTTTTCTAGATATTTTATTATCCCCCAAAGCCCGATCAGTTGATATAATTCATTTATACCGATTTTAGAAATGAGAAAAATGAAGCAGTCAAGAATCCTGCCTGTAAGAGGACAGCAAGTTCAAACCCAGCCTCAGTGACTTGGCAGGACCCTAAAGGAACTTAGCAAGACTCTGTCTCAAAATAAAAAAGCGCTGGGATGTAGCTCCGTGGTTAAGCACCCCTGGGTTCAACCCCTGGTACAAAAAAAATCCTGCCTCTAGTCCTTGAGAGAGCAATGAAGAAATGAAGAGTCGCAGAGCTCAACCTCAGCACTCCAGATGTGCTTGCGTGTTCACGACTATGAATCAGCAGCCTAAATGCTTTGGCACTATACTATGTACCACAAATACAATCAGTAAGAAGAGACAGGACCGCTGTCCCTATAGAGCTCAGTTTACTGGATGAGATGGACATTAACCAAAAAAATCACCCCCATAAATTATACCTGTGAGAAATGCTTTTAAAAGGCAGAGTTGTCTAAGAGCGTATTTCTGGAAGACATGACCCAATCTAGATTTGGGGCTCATGATTTTAAGAGAATCCTTAAAACATCAAATCAAGAGACCATATGGAAAAATAAACAATAAAGACTGACCAGAAAAGGTCTGAAGGAGAGCAATGACAGAGGAATATCTATATCAGAGAGTAAGGTGCATTACAAAGCTAGGAATTAGAGCATGGTAGTACAGGTGTTAAATCAACAAACAGATTAATGGAACAGAAAGTAAGACGAGAAACAAGCCCAAATGCATTCAGTGTAACAATGACAGTATATAACTGGCATATAATTGACAATAAGGTAGCTATCTAGAAAAAACACAGGAAAAAATGTTAGGATAAAGTACAAATGGATTAAGTATTTCAGTGCATAAACTAAAACTAAAAATAAGGAAACACTGACGGACATCTGTATAACCTCGTAGCAGGAAATGCCTTTCTCTTTTTTTCTTTTTTTTTTTTTTATAAAGAGAGAGGGACAGTGAGAGAGACAGAGAAAGAGAGAAACAACTTTATTTAGTTTTTCACATGGCCTTAAGTTGCTCCAACACTCAGTTGTGTACATGGTGCTGGGGTTTGAACCCTGGTCCTCGTGCTTGCCAGGCAAGCGCCAAAACCACTGAGCCACCGCTCCAGCTCAGGAAATGCCTTTCTACAATGACTCCAAACTCAGAAGTCATGAAGGAAAGAGCAAAAAAGTTTGGTGACCTGAACATTAAAATATTCTAGATGGCAAAAGAATGTCATTGGTAAAGTCAAAAGACAATGACAAACTTAAGAAAACATGTAACTCTATCACAAAGAGTAAGTGTCCTTAAAGAAAAAGGCTGAAAAATCTAAGAGAACAGCAAAAGATATATCAGAAAAGAAAAATGAATGACTCTTATTAAACAAACAAAACATTGTAACCGTTAAGCTACACCCCAAGCCCAAGATTTTTTCTTTGTTTAATTTTCAGTGTTTTGACTCTAATCTGCTTTGTTTTCCTTGCTCTTACCCTAGTTGGGGTTTAGGGCCTCTTGAATCTGTAAATGTATGTCTTTCACCATATTTGGAACTCTAGAGGCATTATTTCAACAAATAAGTTTCCTGCACTCTCTCCTCCTCCTCTACCATCCTATGATTCCACTGACTTGCACACTGTTTGACTACTGTCCCAAAATACCCAGGTTCTGCTTTCTCTTCTTTCAGGTTATCAGTGCCCACCCATGATCTGCCTGATTTGACTCTCCAGAGGCTTCAGGCAGAAGGCTTTTTTTTTTTTTTTTTTTTTTGGTCCAAAGTTTTTAGCTGTTCTCTATCAGAAGGGTTGGGTCAGCAAGAGCTACTTAGCCATTTAGAGAAGTACAACTTGACAGAAATCTACAAATACGTTAATACACTATTGATAACATTGTAGAGAAACAACCACTTTCACATGTTGCTACTGGGTTAATAAACTAGTATAAACTTCACGGAGGGCATTTTAGTTATGAAATATAAACACATATAATCATTGATCTAGCAATTCCCCTTCTAGTTATTATTTTATAGACATGCAAGATGATATTGATACAAGATTATTTAGTTATTATAATGTGGTAAGTGCTTTGACAGAGATGTTTACAGGATGCTTTTGAGAGAAATTTAGTTAGGACTCTTAGTTACAGGTGACGGAATACTAATTTATACTAATGAGCAAATAAAAGATAATTTATTAAATGGATATGAGGCATGTCATGGAACCTAAGGATAAAAATATAGCCCAGGCTTAGTTTCAAGGATTCTAATACCCTCAAATTTTTCTATTTATCTCTTATTTCTGCTGTCTCTGTGCTTCATTTTAATTTCTTCTTGCTAGTTTGGGATACTTTTCACTAGATGACATGGAAGAAAAAAAAATCTTCCAGATTCAGACATCACAAACCAGTTAACTCACAAAGAATCAAATCTCACTTGAGTCATGTGTATATTTCCAAAAACAAGATACTCTGAATACAGGAGTCTTCATCTTTCCCCTTTCGCTACAGTGAGGGGAGCCTTGCCCATGCGCGTGGTGTGGAGGACATGGTACAAACCATCGAATGGCCAAGACCTCAAACAAGCAAGCACAAGCAGGCAGCGTAATCCAGTCCTTCCTCACAAGCAGCACTGTAAGTGTGCAAAGGAAACTGAAACCGAAAGAGCTTCCCTGTGTGTTTCACACGCTCTGCAAAGCAAGGCCTGCCTTTTCCACTTGATGCCACCTGATGCTGAAAGAAACTTGAATTTCCTACTGATATCTCTATTTTTTAATAAAAATAATAAATTTACTTTTAAGAGTCAGCAAAATTAAAGAAATTATCATCTTTACCTTAATGTCCTGACATCATATATGTCAGATAACTTAGGTGCACGCACACTATGTCTTCTAAGAATGTAAAAAGGTCGATGCACAAACTACTGTGATCAAGATCCTAAGCACTCCTAGAGAGGAACAAGGAAAAGACAGGTGTGGGCAGAGCTCCTGGATATCAAAGGAGATCATTAGCAGAAAGGAACCAAGGGACAGTGGGTAGGGGAGAGAGGCGGAGGTACTAGGGAGGAACACTGGCCAAATTATATTGTTATAACAATATATTGTGTGCATGTACAAATATGCAACAACAAATCCCATTCTTATGTACAGCTATTATGCACCAATTTTTAAAATATGGAAAAAATGAATAAAAATGGTTAAAAATTAATAGTTAAAATGACTTTACCACATTATAAATTTTGCTGTTTTGCTCTACAAATTTCAAGTGGAATTCAGTAAGAAACATTATCAAATCTGTAATAAAAGCTGCATGAACAATAGCAAAAAAAAAATAACAAGCATTCCTGCTGATACACAGGTCCCAATTCAGTATAGCAAATTCCATAACAAAAACAATAGAAAGGGAGGGAGGGAGAGAGAGAGGCTCTGTCATAGGTCCATTTATTTCAAATAATAACCACATCCTAGGCATTTCATGTTGTTAAAAAATAAAAACAGGCCTATGTGGTCAACTCCTAAGAGTATGCATATTCGACCATCACACTAGAGTCATAACATACACTAGACTTCATGTTTATCCCCAAGTCAAATGTCATCAGGTAAAATGCCCAAGCAGCATAAATTCAAGGGGAACTCTGAGAGGCCTTCGCACGCCCTGGTTTGTGGACAGCCTGGCATTACCAGAGCACCTACTACAGCCACCGCCATCAGGGAAAAGACCAACCACTCCCTGGCATCCAGATATCTTGATCCTTCTCTTTGCCCTCCTGCTGTCCCCTCCCACCATGCTAGACCAGGATTGTCCTTGAGGAAAAAAAGTACACATATGAGGCATATACGTAATTTAAGACTATTTCACATTTGCCAACAGCCATGTTTAAAATGGTAAAAACGGGTGTAACAAATGTTAATATATCCTAATGTACCTAAAACCTTAGCCTTTCCACATGTAATCAACATAAAATTATTGATATTTTTTCATAACTGATTGTTAAACTTCAGCAATGTAGCTTACAGGTACACACATGTCAATTCCATCCAGCCATGTCCCAAGTGCTCATAGGTATGGCTGGTGGCTTCTCTAGTGGACAACACAGTTCTACACATTTTCCTATTAACATTAATCCCCCACATTAAGGTAGACACTCCCCACCACAAAAACCTGAAGGCATACTTAAGCAACCAAATGCCAGGAACCCAAAACATTCCTGCGAGGCAGACTGAACACATCTCCAGGTCAGTGGGAAGGACCACGGAATCCCACTTCTTTTTCTAGCTTATAGGTCTTTTTTTCTTTTTCCTCCAACTATGTACCGTCTAAGCCTTCTCCATCTCTCTTCCTCACACTCTGAAATCTGTTTTTCTATCCTCAGAAGTCCATTCAAAGTAAGCAACACTCTTTCTTAAAAAATAACTCACTTTTACCTTGCTTTCTACTCCGTATCTGTACATTAGTGCCAACACCTTCTGCTGGTCCACATACGGTAACTTTATGATTAATGGTATTTTGGTTTTAAAGAGAGGGGGAGAGAATGAGAGAGAGAATCGATTTTATTTATTTTTCTGAGTTTTGTTTCTCTAACACTTAGTTGTGTATGTAGTGCTGGGGCTCAAATCCAGGTCCTCATGCATGCCAGGCAAGTGCTCCAACCACTGAGCCACTGCTCCAGCCCTGATTAACAGTATTTTGAGGAATAATATAGGAACAATCATTGAACTGTCATTTATTGAGCACTGAATATAGTAATTTACTTCAAGGATATATAAAAACTAATGAATGATAATAATAATATTAATACTTTCTATTATTTAACTCCATGTTTGCTCAATTCCATGTTTGTTTCCCACACACAAGATATAATTTAATTTTTGCCTCATGTTTGAGATAGTAGTGTAGTTATCTCCATACAAGTGACACATAGAGAACCTGTAGTCACACGAAAAGAACTGGAGACAGAATTAGAATGCAAGGCTCCTGCATCCCAGATCTCTCTTTTCCAGCACATCTCTGAACAGCCTCTGCCCTGGAGGATTTCACCTTCTACCACAGCTCGAATCTTCCTCTTCAAACATAATATCACAGCAAGGGGAGATGGCAGAAACATAAGATACCACTCATGTGAGCTATCGTGAAATGGCTCCTTTCCTCTGCACACGAGTTTTAGCAGTTGTGAGAACTTAAGTGTATAAGCTGCACATTTTTAAAACCTTGCGAGGATTTAAGGTCAGATACAACAACAAAAAGGGGTTGCTTTCTATTCCATTGTATAAGCATAGCGCAGCATTAAAAAAATATCCACAGGGCTGGGTGCGTAGCTCAGTGCTCAGTGGTAAAGTGCTTGCCCAGCATGCACAAGACCCTGGGTTCAATTCCCAGGGACTGAAAAAAAATTTTAAACTCATATCATATAGGCATATAATACATGTTCTTCATTCTGAATACATAAGCTTACATCCAAACGTATCCCCTGTTTAAAAAATTTAGTGTTTCCAAAAATTATAAAACCAGCACAGACAAGGAATACGATGTTGAGAAAACTCATCAAAGGAGATGGCAAAGCAACAAGGAGAAACGACTTCATAAAGACAAAAGCAAACGTTAAACAATAAAGAGCTGAATGGGGTTTTTTCTTCTTTTCTTTCTTCTCTTTTTTAAAAAATGTTTAATATCAAATGTGCATTTCTTAAAACCCTCTAAATGGAGATTTGCTTAAAAAAAAGAAGAAGAGTGACTTTGCAAAGGGTGAGTACACGGCTTGTCAGAGGGCTGACAGGGTTTAAAGTTTACATGGATTTAATTTTCTCTTGCACTACCTGAGAGTGAAAGGCAGAGGCATCTCAGGTTTTTAAGTGGAAGGCTAAGAATATCAGCGTGTGTGGCGGAAGGGGTCCAGGGTGAGCACAGTGGGGCCCACCCTCTGCAGGGGACAGAGACGCCGGCTGCAGCTTTGGGTTCACTGCAGGAAAGCATTCATCAGGAGGACACTTGGACCAGAAAAACCAAACTACATGGATTTACATTCAGGTCAGGAAGAGCATATTGATTCTTTTAGTGTTTTATTTACCCAGTATATTAATTTTCATGTTTTAATTAATAAACATCAATTTACTTCACATTAAAATGTCCTCAGGCTTAAACAATAGATGTGACACTGCGACAACTGATGTGAGCTCCTGATTAGTAAGCCAGCCGAAATGTGCTTGTAACTCTCGTTCGCCATGTGTACCATGCCCCTGTGTTTCTCCCCTGCCATGGACCCACTGACCATCTCCGCTGACAGTGCCACAAACGTCTTCCTTCAGGACCTAGGTCAGTTCCAGGTCACCAGTAAGGCTTTCTTTGGTCCCTCCATTCCTCAGTGGTTGGCTCTCCTGCTGAACACATATACCTTTGAAATAAAATCTAGTGTTGCTCTGTCATTTACAAATATGGATTGATTTTAGTACCCTCGGGGGCATAAGCCAGGATAGAAGCATAAGATGTCTGATATATGTCTTTATTACTCAAAACCTAGCATAGTAGACTTTCCATCAACCTACTAAACTAGCTTAGTTAGTTAGCCCTACTAAATGCATGTCATCAGTTTAGTGCAATATTCCAGCACATAAAAATAATTTTAAAGACTAATTTTGTGACCTTGTATAATAAAAACTTCTGTAATTTTACATAATAGCTATCTTTTCAAGCTCTATGCTACCAGAAAAAGAGAAACACTTGCCTTGTAGGACTTCATTTAAGTTCCTAAAGATACTGTCAACAAAACAGGATTAAAGAAAAACTCCTGTGGTATTCCATGAGAAGTTCAAGGGCTGACAGGAGTTAAACACAGTTGTTTAACACAGATTCAGAAAGAAGTATACAGTTAGTGGACTACTAAGAGAGAGTGATCAAATGCTTTATTGAAAATAAGAAAATCAAAGTCTATGCTATTTGCCGTAAGTCTGCCATGCCTGTTTCTTGTTTACCCAATTACAGCTCCAACTGCCTACAGCATTCGTATTTAAATGTTCACAAGTCACCTATTTAAAATTCCAAGACCTTCTTTTAAAATCTCCAGAACATTTTTACTTACCACTGTCTTCTAGGATCTTTCTGCTTCTCCATAATTTCTCAAAGACAATGTCTCTGAGAGCACAGCTGCCATTGTCTCCCCTCGAGCCTCCAGAGGACACAGTCTTTGCCAACACCTTGAGACCCACACTGGACTGCTGACCTCCAGAACCAGAAGATAATAAATAGGCATTCCCTTAAGCTACCAAATCTGTGATCACTTTTTACAGCAGCAGCAGGAAACTAATGCAGACCCTGACTCAAACAATCTTGGCTCAAAATCCAGCTCCTTTCTTTCTCCCAGGTCCTGTATTTATCATCCAGATTCCTGGTCTGGATTTGGATTCCATTCTGTTCCATTACCACATTCCTGAACCCTTTTGTGAAGCTCAAATGTGTTCAACCTTCTAGACACATCTTTGACACCTTTGTGTCCTGTTTCTTCATCAACCCTCTGATTTTAACTGGCATGCTTGTATTTTTACTTGATCTCAGTTCCATTTCTGTGAGGCACTCCATAGGCCTGGTTAGCTTAACATCTATCTAATTGCCCACTTGGATTTCTTGTATGATTCTCAGTTTCTTTACTTCTCTTGAATATCTAAACAATGCCCTAAATGTTTACAAATTACTCAATATCGAATCAAAATGAACTAAGGTTAAGAATAGCAAAAGTGGTCCTGGAGCAGTGGCTCAGTGGTTGAAGCACTTGCCTGGCATGTGCAAGGACCTGAGTTCAAACCCCAGCACCACATACACAACTAAGTCTCAGGGAAACAAAGGCCAGATGGAATAATAAATAAAACTGAGTCTCTCTCTCTCTGAGTCTCATGCTTTCTTTAAAAAAAAAAAAAAAAAAAGAATAGCAAAAGTTGGTTTTGTAAGTAAGGTAAGGAAAACCAATAACATGAAACAGAAAGTTGAATAAAATGCTATAAATACAAACTATCAGTTTTATATAAATCAAAACTTCTTGAACCAGATGAGATTACAACTGAAGTATTAGCTGAGACACAAAATGAAATTTCAAAAATTCTTAAATAAAAAAAATGCCATAAAACCAGACTATATTTAAATTCAGCCTTAATATTAAAGGGGTAATGAGCTGAGAATTCTAAAATTTAAAATTAGATAGTGATTTCTTAGTCCTAAATGAGCCAACCAACACTAAAGACAACACAGGCTCATCAAGAATAATTCATGTTGGGTTCCTGGGGGATAAAGGGGGGGGTAGGGAGGGAGGAGGGGAATAGGAAGGACATCAAGGTGACTAGAGGAAGGTAGTATGGGGGAATCTAACCTGAGGGGAACCTCTGACTTCCACGAGAAGTCCAATTAACTTGGGTCTTAAGTAAAGTGAAACATGGAACCAAGGGGAACCCAAAGCGGGGAAACCATGGTCTGGCACCAATACTGGCTTGTTCTGTCATTATACTTTTGTTCTTGATTGTTTGACCATGAACCCCTCCTGGTTGTAAGACCATGTTTATTGAATAAAAATTTACAAAAAAAGAATAATTTATGAGAGGCTGGAGCGGTGACTCAGTGGTTACGGTGTTTGCCTGGCATGCACAAGGACCCAAGTTCAAACTCTTGAGCAATGACAGCCACATGAAAAACTAAAATTGATTCTCTCTTTCTCTCACTGTCCCGAAGAAGAAGAAGAAGAAGAAGAAGAAGAAGAAGAATTATTCATGACAAATTAACCTGATATTTTTTCTAAAAAATGTCAATTAAGTTGATTATTTAATAAAGAAAATTCTGAGGACATAAGATAAACTAAGTTTAACAAAGTCTTCCTTACTAGTTATGTGAACACATTAAAAAGTTTCCAAATAAGCAATAGTTTAAAACCTTGAACTATATACTCTTGATAGACATGTGAAATGGTGCAGCCATTATGGCAAATGGTATGGTGGTTCCTTACCAAATTAAAAACAGAATTACCATAAGTTGTAGCAATTCCACTTTTACACACACACACACACACACACACACACACACACACTAATTCAAAGCAGGATCCCAAAGAGATTTGTACATCTGTGTTCATTGCAGTATTATTCACAATAGCCAAGGGGTGGAAACAACTTAAAGGTCCACTAAGGGATCAATGGATAAACAAAATGTAATGCTATGCAGCCTTAATTTTTAAAACGGGGAATTCCATCATATTCTACAACGAGGATGAACCTTGAAGACATCATGTTAAGTGACATAAACTAGTCACAAAAGGACAAATACTACACAATTCCACTCATGTAAAGTATCTAAGATTAAAAAAAATCACAGAAACAGAAAATAGGTGCTTGCCACAGGCTAGGGGAAGGAAGATTCAATGTTTAATAGGTGCAGAGTTTCAGTTTTGCAAAAAGTCTTGAAAAAGTTCTAGAGCTCTGTTGCCCAGCAATGTGAAGAGACCACACTTAACACCACTGAACCATACACTAGAGATGGCTTCGTGTTATGTGTCTTTTACTATGATATAAACAAAATAATTAACAAGGAAAAAAAACTTTCAACTGAACAAAAAGATTTCTAATAAGAATAAATTTTAGTCATGCCAACTGGAAGGTAATAATCATGTGTAAGATCTTAGAAATCATCTTTTAAGAAAAAGCTGAAGACAAAAAGGGAGAACATATTTAACCTAAGAAAAGACTAAGTGATATCTGAAAGAGTTAATGAGTAAAGAGTACCTAAACTTATTCTATGTTTAACTAGAATTTATCCATTAATTCATTCAACAAATGTTCATGGACTGCCAATGATGCAGTGGGCCCTGCTCCGGATGTTTGGGATACATCAGTGAACAAAACAAAGACCCCAACTCATGAAATTTTACACTCCAATGGGGAGAGACAAACCATACATGTGATACATAAGTGTAAGAAGCTTCTTCTCCGTGGTTCCCAACTGTCCCTGGCACTCATACTCTCATGTAATTCCTTTTCTGCCTATGGGTGAACCAACAAAATAGAATACAGCGAAAGTGATGGCGTGTCATCCAAGGTCAGGTTATAAAAGACTGTGGTCTCTGTCTTGCTGGCACTTTCTTGCTGTCTCCTACTTGCTTACTCTGGTGAAGCCAGTGCCATCTTATGAGTGGTCCTGTGGAGATGCCCTGAGGAGAGGCAAGGATCTCAAGGAAGCATCCAGAAAACATTTAGCACTGAACTGAGGCCCTCAGCTCAACAGTCCACTAGGAACTGATTTGTGCCAACAACCACATGAATTACCTTGTAAAAAGTCCCTCTCCAGCAGAGCTGTGAGATGACTAAAGCCCTGGCCGATACCCTAGTGCAGTCTGGGAGGGACTGCGAATCCACCCAGATTCTTGACACAAAAGTTATTATGGTAAACATTATCATTTCAAGCCACAAAGTTCTGGAATGATTATTTTACGCAGCAACATGTAACTAATACGTTAAAGAGATACGCTTTAAGAAAAAAAAAACGGTAAAATTCAGAGTAGAAAATGCAGAAATGACTTAAAATGTTAAGAACAGGTATTACAGAGACTTGTACATAAATGTTTATAAGACCATTATTCATAAAATTCAAGAAGCAGAAACTCAAATGTCCATCGGCTGGTGAATGCACAAACAAAATGTTATATGTCTCCCAGTGGAATGTTATTCAGTCATAAAAAGAAATTAAATGCTGACACATGATACAACATAGATGGATCTCAAGTATATTATGCTAAATGAAAGAAACCAGTCATAAAATACCCAATATTATATCATTCCATTGCATGAAATGTTCAGAAAAGACAGAACATGAGAACTGGAGTAATTATAAATGGGCATAAAGGATCTACTGCAATGATGGAACCATTCTAAACTAGAACACTATAGTAGTTACTCACTCAGCAAATTTACTAAAAAAGCACTGACTTGTACAATTGAAAGAGTTAAGTCTATGATATCTAAATTATACCCCAGGAAAGTTGCTTTGAAAAAAATTGGGGAGAGTTAACAGGTCATCAATGAAAACACATTAGCGGAAACTTGAAGAAGAGAGGGATTAGCCACGTGAATATCTAGGAGAAGCACACCAGGCGACTTATGTCAAGAGCCCAGGACAGGAGAACAGCTGGTGTGTCTGCAGCACAACAAGAGTGTCAGCATGGCTGGAAGTGAGTGTGAGAGAGGTGACAAAGTGAGCAAAAGAATGACAGAGGATGGTGGTGACAGTGATCACATGAGCTTTTCACACCACTGGAAGGGCTCTGCCCTTTACCAAGGGAGAATAAACAAAGATATCTGGAGATTCTGGGCAGAGGAGTGGCATGATCTGACTTGTATTTTAAAAGAATTGTACAGTGTCAAGGAATTATAAAAGGATGTATTAAAGGCTCTTAAAATAGCTGTCCTGGGATGGAGCAGTGTCTCAGCAGTTATGGCGCTTGCCTGGCATGCTCAAGGACACAGGTTCAAGCCCCAGCACAATGTACACAACAGAGCAACAAAAGCCACTTGAAAAACGAAGTAAGATTTTAAAAAAATAAATGTAGCTGTCCCCAAAGCCAATGACCTGCCTTATCTGACTGGGATACTAGAAGAATACCTTCTTGAAAGTCGGGAGAAATGTTAGGGTCTCAAAACACAGCCCTCTAGTCACCCACGTCAGGCTCTGGCCCTGGCTTCTGAATATCAGGGACAGGGAACAACATTCCGGATTTTACAAAGTTCCCAGATGATATTTTTGAGAACCAATAAACCAAATAAATGTTAAGGTCCCTTCTAACTCTAAATTGTGAGAATGCACACAGGCTGCCTAAAGAAATGACTGATGTCAACCACAAATCGACATCTGAACTGGTCATTTCATCTTATTACAGATGAAGTGACTTCCCCTCATTCTCTGAACACCTTACCCAGTTGTTTTTCTTCCCGGCATAAATCTCCATGTTCTCTCCATACTGAGGCTCTTCCAGCAGCGTCTGGTACTCGAACATGAGGCGTGAGCTCTCACGGAGGCGGCTGCACTGGAACTGGTGGTACTGCTGCACCAACTCCTTCACCACCAGCAAGAGGCACTCCGGGTTTGAAGGGTTCCAGGAGGCGAGGTTCTGCAGAATCAGACATATGGGCAGGTGAAAAATGATTTTCTTACAAATCCCATGTCACACCAACACAGAGGGAAAGAAGGATACGAATCTCGGAATGACAGATGGTTCTTAATTAACCATAAAGTTAGAAGGGTGTTGTGAGCTTGGTGATTCCTCCTGCCTTCTACAACTCCATGCAGAAAAAGCAAGGACTTTGGCCATGAATAGGAAAAAACAGTAAAATGTAAAGAAGGATATTAAGAGAATAACAAACCTAAATATCCTAGAAGACCAAAATTTTAGTCCTTGAAGACTGAACTTGTTCCTTATTCTTCCACAATTTTAACCTTTTTTCCCCAATTACTACCAAAATTCACCATTATAAGTTAAAGTACTTTAACTCCAGATCCACAGGCCATCTGCATCAGCAATACCAAATATAGACAAACGCTCTGTAAACCTTACAGCCTCACAGAATTATAAACACAAAGATGGTGGCTCAGCCTAAAAACAAGAGGAATGAAACAGAGAACAGAGGAAACACAATTAAGAAAGGCAAGGTCCAGGGGAAAAAAAGAAGGAAATAACTATGAAATATCATGATCAGAAAAGTTGTCAGATGGGGGAAGCTCTGTTACGTGTAGAGTAGTTATTAAGCTCATGTTCATTCATTGCACAAACATACATCAATTCCTATTATGTATCAGTCACCACTGTTCTAGGCAAAGAAAACAAGTCTTCGTTCGTAAGATCTTACATTTTAATAGGACAAATAAAGAATAAATAAATACAGCAGATGTGAAAAATGACCCTGAGAAACCTCCAAGAGGTTTGGCCTTTGAAATGAGCAGACTCTACCCACAGGAAGCAGAGGAGAAGCCAAGTGAATGAGTACTCATGCAGGCAGACCATTCCACCTGGTGGCAGGAGCTTGTGGCAGTTCTCCTCCAATGACTCCCATCCTCTCTGTGAAATGGGGAAGATGACGATCATCTCTGAAAGTGAGGAGGTGGGAAGGGATATGGAAGTTGGAAACAAAAGCATGAAATAGTCTTTAGAAGAGCATGGACCGGAGAAACACAGTGGGAACTGCAGGTAGCACCAAAATCCCTGCTGAGGTGGAGGTGTGATTTGTAAGTGAGATAAATTAGCCTCCAGGCACTGCCTCAGGATAGATGTGGAATAGGGGGAATCTGGATTCAACAAAGGTTGGGATTTTGCCAGACAAGTACAATAGTGAGAAATGAGGGGCAAGAGATCTTAGAGAGGTTGCAAAAGAATGATTACAATTATGAATGATAGACCTTAAGCAGGATAAAGCCAAATTAAGTTCAAAAGGGAAGTGAGAGTTCATGAAGAGGTTGTTGGGCAGTGGACTGCAGGTCGGGGTGGAAGGAGAGTTGTTGGACTGGAGACAGAGTGACTGGCACAATACGGTTTGGTGTACCACAAAGGGCAAGTGTAGCTAAGGCAGAGTGAAGGACATGATCATGACAGGAGAGGAGGTCAGGGACTGAGAAGCCGCGATGTTAGATTCTATCATTTATATGAATATTAAAATCACCCAGACAAGAGAAAGGCTGAGAAGGTGAACAGGGGTTACATGCTAAACTCCACAAGAAATAAGGAGGATTGAGAGGTCTTTAAATACCAAGGAGAGAGCAGAGGGTCCTGGAGTCTGTTGGCTAAGTTTCAAGCTGAGGGTGAAGGAAAAAAGAGTGACAATTTCCTTGGTAGCAGCATGAAGAGCAAAGCAAACACCTCCAAGTATCGTCATAAGGGATAGGAGAGAAATCAGCCACCAATTATTTGAGAGCCAGGACGGGAGGCAGAATCTCAGGGCAGAGAGAGGATTAGACTAAGAATAGTGATTCTTAACCTGCACAACAAAATCACCTTAAGAGCTTCAGCTGCTGCCTGGACTTTATCCCAACACACACACACACACACACACACACACACACACACACCCCACATTCTAATTTCATTGGGTCAAACGGGCTGTGGCCTGTGTATTCGAATTTTTTCCTGAAAGCTCTAACATGCAGCAAAGGTTCAGAACCACTGACTTGCTGGGAAAAGGTCTAGGGGAAAAGCTGAAGATATCAGGGACCTCCCTAATAGCAGGCCAGGTAAATACCTAAGAACACTCACTCTACAAATCCAGAAAACAACATCTATAAAGGAAAACACCAATACATTACAAATGTTCAGCAGGTAATAACTGCATAACTTGCCAAATGATACATAAGTTCTAAGAACTTTTCATATGTTCAAATTAATCATTACAACCACCTTATATAAGTTATATATTATCTCAGTTCATAGATGGGGAAACTGAAGCAAAAAAGTATCTTGCCTAAGGTCACAAAACTGAATGATGAAGATGGGCTCAGACCATAAGCAATATGTTTCGAAATCCCTCCTCTAAATAACTACACCAGAGGTTCTCAAACATTTTGGTCTCTGGAAACTTTTACACTCTTAAAAATACTGAAGAGGGCTGGGGTGGTGGCTCAGTGGTTATGGCACTTGCCTGGCACCCGCAAGGAAGTGGATTCAAACCCCACCATCACATATACAACAGAGTGCCAGAGCAACGAAAGCCACATGAAAAACTAATAATAAAATTGATTCTTTCTCATGAAAAACTAATAATAAAATTGATTCTTTTTCTCTTTCTCACCGTCCCTCTCTTAAAAAAAAAATACTGAGGAGGGGCTGCAGTGATGGCTCAGTGGTTACAGCACTTACCTGGCATGTGCAAGGATGCAGGTTCGAACCCCAGTACCACATACAAAATGCAGTGTGGGAGCAACAAAAGCCACATGAAAAACCAAAATTTAAAAAAAATTAATTCTTACTCTCTCTCTCTCACGGTCCCTCTCTCTCTTTAAAAAAAATAAAATAAAATACACACACACACACACACATATATATATGCCCAAATAACTTCTGTGAGTTATGTGGATTCATATTTACTGTAATTAATATATATTGTATTAAAAATAAAAACAGAATTTTTTCAAAATATTTAATTCATTTACAAATAACAAACCCACTATATGTTAATATGAATAACATTTTTAATGATAACTATATTTTCAAAAAATAGTAAGAAGTATGGCATTGTTGTACATTCTTACAATTCTCTTTAATGTCTGGTTTAATAAAAGAGTTGGATTCTCTTATCTGTTTCTGCATTCAATCTGTTGCAATATGTTATTTTGGCTGAAGTATATGAAGAAAATCCAGCCTCAGTCTAACATGCAGTTTGGAAAAAAAGGAGTATTTTAAATAGACTTTTCAAATATTCTTTGATATTACACCAAAACTCAACAAGTGGAGCCTGGCACAGTGGCACATGCCTGTTGACCCAGCTACTGAGGAAGCTGAGGCAGGCAGACCATTTGAGTCCAGGAGCTAGGTGCCAGTCTGGGCAATACAACAAGACCATCTTTTAAAAATAAAAAATTAAGAAATTCAATAAGTCATGTTTCCTTAAAGGTTAGCTGAAATATAGAATCTGAAACTACATCAATAAACATTTTATACTCTTACATTAAATTCCATTCATCTATCCTACTCTTTGAATAGGATATTACTCATTTATGACTTTGTACTTCATGCATTGGTCATTTAGGAAATATTGATTCACTGAGTTATGCAGATTTTCCCAGTGCTCACAAATTTCATTCATATATACAAAAAAATCAGCTGGGCATAGTGGTGCATGCCTGTAATACCAGCAACTCAGGAGGTTGAGACAGCAGGATTTCAAGTTCAAGGCCAGCCTCAGCAACTCAGAAAGATGCCATCTCAAAATCAAATTTTTTAAGAGGGCTGGGGATCTAGCTCAGTGGTAGAGAGCACCTGGATTTAATCTCTAATACCACAAGAAAATAAAATAAAAAGTAAATAATTTTATACATCAAAGTTACCTACCACCAACCTCAAAAAAGTTTTTAAATAGTGTGAAGATATCAACCTCAGGACAGTAAATGCAAATTTTCCAAAATGCTAAGTTTTGCATGATAGCTAGAATCTCAGTACAGGAAACAAAAACTGTCAAGTTGTTTTCCTTGAAGTAATAAACTCACTTTGTTTGTTTTTGAGAAAACATCTATCAACTAATCATTTTGAATAACCACAGTTCATCCATCAATCACTCTTTCAAGGACAGAAGAGGAGTCCAGAGAAAAAGCAGCTAAGGGCTGGGAATATAACTCAGTTGGTAGAGCGCTTGCCTAGCATGGAAAGGCCCTGAATTCAATCCCTAGCACCACAAACAAACAAATAGCTAGTTTCCCCAAGGACAAGGACTCAAAAAAGTCATAATTTTTATAACTTCATTAAGGACATTCTTAAGTGAACTTTTTCCACCTAAGAATATGCAGCGGTGGAAAAGATTCTGGAGGGAAGTTTGAGGCCACTGCCCTGATTAGTGCTCAGACATGAGCTGTATCTGCTTCTGAAGTGCCCATGCAAACAAACAATAGCACAGCAAAGGGGCGGGGGGGAAACTTTAATGTGATTCTGAAAATGGTTTTGTCTTTGCAGACCTCTGAAAGGGTCTCAGGGGTCCTCAGAGGTCTGCAGACTACACTTTCAAAACCATGAGAATATATTATAGTGCCTTAAACACAAACTACGCACGGCTTTCATCAAAAGAAAACACATAGCAAAGGGACACAGCGGTGGGTCAACCAACCACAGGCTGAAAAAAATAAGAAAAAAAATAGTGCCTCTGTGCTAACAAGTATAGACATTTTTGGTGATTACTATCTAAATAATACAGTATAAATACTATTTACAGAGTATTTACCTTGCATTAAGTATTCTAAGTAAGCTAGAGGTAATTTAAAATCCACGAGAGGATGTGCAGTATATATGCAAATATTACATCATTTTACACAAGGGACTTGAGCTTCTGCAGATTTTGGTATCCACAGGGTCTCTTGGAACCAATCCCCATGGATGCCAAGGGATGATGGCACTTGATTGACTGCACTGACTTACAGCAACTAAGCAGCAGTGGGAAAGCACTAAGTGCTCTTTCACTTGTAGGAAAGACAGACCTTCACAGATGTCCAAATAAAGACCTGAGGGGAGGCAGGTGAGCGCTTCGGCATGGACAATGAATAAAGGCGGTGTCTTGATATGAAAGTCGTTTAATAAGCAGTGTGCAAATTCCTCCCTGGCAAACCTTTTGACCTTGATGACCTGAAATTCCTTCTGAGCTATGTAAGACCCCATTCAATGTGGTAACAGGATATAACAAGAGAGTATAGGACTTAAAATGATTATTATATAGCTTGCTATGCATTTCCTCCTGAGATCATTAAGCATTGGTAAACAGGAAAAGTATACATTATTTCATTTCTTGGCCAAGTATTCCTTCCCAATTCTTGCTGTAGGACTAAAGTGAAAAAGAAAACGCTTTTAGTTATCTCCGTTTATATTTTTAAAATTCTACCACTTTACCAGCTTGGCAAGCTAGCCTATACACACACACACACACACACACACACACGCACACACACACACCATGAAAACATATAAGCTGGCAAACATCTCTACCAATTTGAATTCATTTCAAGTGATTCAACCTAATTGTTAAATGAATAGTAAAGACATGCCAACCTGCCCTTCCTTTTCCATTAAAATATGATCTCCCAATACCCAGAAATGCATTTGCCCTTCTTGGCCATTCAAGACACACTCCACTAGAAAACAACCCCACCAAGCGAGATTTAGATATGTTAAACAATCCCTCTACTGTTGCTACATGACCACTTTTGTTAGGTAATTTGTGGCTTGAACCACATTACCTAGGAGAGAACACAGAAAATTTACAAGGATTTGATCACTCCTTAGGACTAGGACATACTTTTAAAACAAGTCTAGAAATACAGGACATTAGAACTTTCCATTCTCTGGAGTGGGAAAGAAAGATGCCCAAACTTCTTGGGAGATAGGAAGGGAGGAAGAAAAACTTAGCAGACCTCTTTACAAAGAAGGGAGAAATAAGTATGTTTCTACAGTCACAAAGTTCTTCCTCCACTTAATTTAGGTAATATGTGATAGAAGAAATCTGAAGTGAGGATGGCCACAAAGCATAGGGAGAGGGTGCATAATATATAGGGTGCATAATAAAAAGAAAAAGAAGTAGGAAAAGGAATCCAAAATTGAGAGATAAAATATGCAATGGAAGGGAAAAAAAAGAGAAAAAGAATTAACTAGCTTCTTATGGTAGAAACAGATTCATTCTCATTAAAAGTCTGTGAAGTTAGTTCAGAGAAGGTATTATGTCACCTCTTTTTAGAGACTTGTTAATTAGAGACTGGTAAACTATGCTGTAGAGGTTGATAACTCTACTAATGTTCAAGTGTAGACAACAACTAAGACAATGGAAAAGTTTACCTGTGCCCTCCCCCTATTAAGTTCATGAAGATACCCGTTTCTAACCTGCCTACCCGTTTCTAACCTGCCTGTTAGCTGTAGTTGTACCTTCCCTACAATGTCTCCCCGGCCCAAGCTGTCTGACAAGAGGGATGCCTTCTCTCATGTGACCCTCATCCTTCCCACATTCTCAGTTCACCTCCACTCTCTGTACTCCCAAATCAATGGTCTCAGGATCCAAACAGGCCCAACCATTCCTCAGCCCTTCATCTGAACTTCCTTATGTTGGAAAGGTAGGGATTCATAAAGCTTTCGGAGGCCTCGCTCACCCTCAACTCAGGTCTCACTTCTTCAAAACCATAGTTTTTCAGCTATACCAAAGCAAATTTAGACACAAGAGACATACAGACACACACACACACACACACACCAATAATTGGAAAAAGTTAGGAAACAATGTACCCACAGTTCATGTCATCAGGAAGATTAATCAGGAAAACAGGCAAATGAACAAAGGAGACGGAACCATCACTATCTAATAATGAAAGGAAGAAAATCTTGACAGGGAAAACTTTCTTTTACAGAGATAATCTTCTGATAAATTTCAATTAATAAAATGATAAAGTACAGGAATAAATAAAAATATAACAAGAACAGTATCTAAGATGTCTTACTATAAAATTTTGCCCATCTACAATAAAATAAAAGGAAATCAAAGTTGATTAACAACATATGAAAAGTATACCTCCTTATTAGTAATAATGAAAGAAATATAACTTTCCTTGTCTTTCCTTTTTTATAAGCTAATTTCTCACTAAAAGGTAATACAAGTGGGCTGGAGTGGTGGCTCAGCAGTTGCGGCGCTTGCCTGGCATGTTCAAGCCCCAGCACCACGTACACAACAAAGTCTTGGAAGACTGAAAAACTAAATAAAAATTGATTCTCTCTCTCTCTCTCTCTCTCTCTCTCATTGTCTCCCTCTCTTTAAAAGAAAAAAAAAGGTAATACAGGTACACAATAAACTTTTCAAATAGCATAAGAGTATACACAAAAAAACCTCTCCCAACCTAAATGATCAGATTCCCTCCCTAGAAGACTGGGCTTACCCATAGGGACTGCTCATGACACCAATGTCTGACCCTTGCCGGGTATACCTATAGATTACCATGGATTACCCACTCTGGAATTTTTCCCAACTCTTTCAAGCTTCATTACCTGCTCTCAGGGTTCAACCAGTCACTCATCCCCAAATCAGTGTCTGATTGCACTCATTAGCCTGGCTTTCACTCCAAGAAAGGCCTTCTGCTCCACAAACTTTTTCGTGCTCCCATGGAACTCCTGATTTTTCCTTCCCTTCACCCAACACTCCCAGTAAGAAAGGAGAGTTGGGGCAAACATTATGAGAAAGTAAGTTCATATAAATTTTTCAAGTTGTTTTTCAGCAGTGAGCTTGGGATATGGTTTAATGGACACTTTCACACATGACAGTATAAGCTGGAATAAGTAGTTTAACTTCACAGACATACCTATCCAAAAATCCTTCTGTTTTTTTTTTTTTTTAAGAAAGAAGGACAGTGAGAGAGAGAGAGGGAGGGAGAGAGAATCAATTTTTATTGAGTTTTTCATGTGGCTTTCATTGCTCTGACACTTAGTTGTGACACTTAGTTGGGTGCTGGGGTTTGAATTCCTGTACTCCCGCATGCCGGGCAAGTACCGTAACTGCCAAGCCACCGCTCCAGTCCTCAAAAAAATCTTTAAAATGGTCATGATTCTCAACACTCCTGGAAATCCCATTTCTGGGAATCTGTTAAAAAAATAAAGGGGATGTAAATGTACAAAACCATTTATAAACAAAAATGTACTTAGAGTCACATAATATTATGAAACTACTAATAATCTAAATGCCTAATAATAAGTGTCTTAAAATTATTAAAGTCATCCAAATGAATATGCCACCAATGTTTCTCAGCACATATTGTAATAACATGAAAATACTTTTGTTAAAATATTAAATGAAGACAGATGTAAATCTGCACATACTTATATATATTATGATCACAACTTTTGGTTACTCCCATTCCCTCCAATCCACCACAACAAAAATCATCTGTGCACAGAAAAATTAGAAAAAAAAGTTAGTAACTGATGTCTCTAGTTAGAAGCATTTTAGAAGAGCTTTTCCTCCTTTCTATTTTTCCATATTGCCCGATTTTTCTGAGGGTATATTTATATGTGTGTATGTATGTGTGTATACATAAGACATGCACATACTTTCATAATGGAAAAATAATTTTTTAAAAACAGAATAGCATACTTCACATATTTCATTTCAATCTGTTTTTCAGTCTCAACATTTCAGGAATTCCATTCCATTTGCCATTTATACATTTTACGAGATCAGACTTCAATTGTCTCTTCTAACCTACCTTTAAAATTAACTGGTTCATAGCTTTCTGGAGAATAAATCTTGCTAAATATATTATACTTTAAGTAACCTGAAACTCATTATTTCTTAAATTCTAGGTCTCACAGAATATTTCCCAAAAGCTAATGCAGAATGCTAGAATGTAGTGGTCACAGTTGTATTAATTTATTATGCTTCTCTAAACCAAAACTCTTTCATATTACACTCATTTGAACAGGAAGTATTAGGAAGTGACCAATGACATTTTATATTTCTAACAGAACAGTAACTGAACAAGCATGAATATTTTAAATGTCACTTCATCCGTTAAAAAGTTAACAACAAAAATAAACTTTCTACTGACCTATTTGTAAGAAGACTGAGTACTATCAGCAATGAAAGTCTACACCGTACATTAACACAGAGTTATATATGTATAATTCTCCTAATATATATCATCTAAAATAATTAAACCAAAACTATTTTAAATATACTTTTCATAGTTTCTTTAAATACAGCAACTTCCAAAGTTTTTAAGTAGAATTAATATAACATGAATTTGGAGGTGAGTGAAAAAGAAATTAAGAGAAACCAGCTTTAGAACCACAGAGTCTACTCCTCTCCCATGTAGCCACCCTGCAAATATTTATAGTTATGTGGCTAACAAGAATGATAACATGGCTCTGCCAATCACATCCCCACCATTATACTTTTAACTTGAAGTGAATGTTTTTGGATTTTATTCTGAAGAAGATTCAACCATTAAGAACAAAATGGAGGGGCTGGAGTGGTGGATCAGCGATTACAGCGCTTGCCTGGCATGCATGAGGACACAGGTTCAAATCCCAGCACCTTGTACGCAATGAAAGTGTCAGAGCAACGAAATTAAATAAAAATTGATTCTCTCTTTCTCTCTCACTGTCCCTCTCTCTTTAAAAAAAATTTTTTTAAAGAAAAAAATGGAGCAGACAGAAGGGAAGAAAACCTCATATACCCTTCTTGGTTCACTCCAAGACATACATACTAGTAAGGCAGAAAATTAAACAGGGTGGTTGTATGATCCTCAGTGGCTTCATTTTCAAATACTCTTAAAGGTAGACCTTTTTGAATCTGAGGCCTGAGACTGCTGTTGAGATGTCTGAAGTTATTATTTACAGTCTTTGAAAACCCAGGGGAACCTAATTTTAAAAAATGCAAATCTCTAATATCCAAATGAAAAGCTAAGCAGACACCAATACAAAGTCATTTCTGGGATTAATATGGGCCAGTAAGAGTAGTCTTAGAAATGCAGCTAGGTTAAGTTCTCACACCTACTAGGGAATTGTAACTGACAGGTATATCAATTGTGCAAGGTGGAATGTAGTGGTTTGTGACTCGTTTGTGTTCAGTGGATACTACCAGAGCCAGGATCAGCCTGAGTAGAAGCACTCCAAACCTTCTAAATGTTCCTTTAGCCAAAGCATCTAGAACTCTCCAACATTTTGACCTGCCCTCAACCAACAACCAACATCCCTAAGGGGTGTGTGTATGTGTATGTGTGGGGGAGGGGGTTCTAGACTCTTTTTAAAGCGTGTTAGTTTTTTCTTTTTAATTGACTTTCAGGATAAAAATCTACCAGCTCATTCCTTGGTTTATAATCCATAAAATCTAGTTACTAGTGGTAATATGATCTTGACTCTTCTGTCAATAGAGAACATGGCAGTTATATATTCTTGAGAGAGCAAGAGTAATGTCTTAGACAAAATATACAAATACCTTAGTAGCTGAAAAATAACATTCCCATGTGATTTTGCGACAGTACTGAAGAAAGTCATAACAGAGAAAAAGCAAAACAAGAAATCCTAAGTGTGAACTTTTTGAAATACCATTTGGTAGGCAGCCTCATCTAATTGCCAGGTAAATCAAACTTCCAACCAACAGGCAGTTCAGGGGTATTTTCAAATATTTATCAAGAAATATACCTACAGGCAAATCACACCAGAATTTCTCTGTTACCCCAACTGTATGCTAGGGTATCATAATCATTAGGGCTGGCATACTCCACTTGTTTAGTTTCTTCCATTAATAAGCATGCTTTAAGCCTAAAATATGCAAAAGTATTCCAAAAGTATACCTATGACTCCATTTAGAAAATTCAAACGACTATAATCATCTCTTCTTGCTCATCAGAAGTTGCTCTTATAGACGTTCAGTTGCTCTAGGAGGGAGGACACCGCCCCACTCCATGCTGAATGCACCCTTCAACTGGGTTGCTAGGATCACCCATGTCATTTCCAAGCAGTGTTTCTTCAGAAGTGATGAATAGATGACAGGAAACAAGGGTGGAAGAGAGTATCAGAGGGAAGAAATCCTAAAGCATATCCCTTGCTCCAGCCTTCCTTGTATATTAAGAGGAAGAAAGTTAAGTAGATTCCTTTCACTCTTGGAAACTCCCCTAATGGGAAGGAATAAAAAGAAAGGAAAGGTACCCTCCAAAGGAAAAGAAACTCCATTAGCTGTCCTTCCTTTCTTAGCATTGCAATCACTTAGTAAAAACAATATCCCCCCATAATAGATATAAGAGAAAAGGCTAGAAACAGAAAAGCTACTGAGTCTAAGTAGCTTGGGGAGTTCTAGACTGAATAATCACTGAATCTGCTCTATTTCTTCCATTGGGATTTTCACATGATTTTAAGGTGATACCTTTTAAATACCAAATCTATTTGATACCAAAATGCTCAAGTTTTACACGTATTGTTTTTCCAAAAAAAGCATGAATAAACATTAGTATTAAGTTCAATATAGGACAAAATGACAGTATAAACTAAAATTTGATTACTGAACCCCACATATGAAAAAAAAAAAAAACAATTTGCAGCCCAGGCTAGCTGTGACTCTGACTTAATGTTGCTGTTTACCTGGGCCACTGATATTACACACTTTTTCAATCAATGCTACTCAAGACATTGATTGACAACACTGCAATGACAGAAAGGAAATTGGCAAATATGATTTCAACTTAATTCAAATTGTTTTTCCTGGGGATGTATTTAAATTTTCCAGGTTGCTCGAATATCATCCAGGGATGTGATTTTGAAGGAGACAGCTTGTTACTGTTTTTCCTGGCTGTACTACAAGAAACAACAGTGTGAGCTTATTTTAAGTTAATGTGTGCTTCTGTGTTTCTTTACAAGAAATTAACTGCAATCATTTAGTTAAAGCAAACACTTTGTTAGTGTTTCACTTTTCATTAGAAAATGTCTTCAAGGGGCTTTCAAATTTAGAAAGTTAAGAATCCCAATTCTGTCCGTAGATTTTAAATTTGGAACAAATAACTTAAATCACAGTGAAGAGCTGGGCCCAGCTGCATGCTCCTGCAGTCCCAGCTATTTGGGAGGTTGAGGTAGAAGGCAGAGGCTGATGCTTGACCAAGAGTTTGAGGCCAACCTGGACAACACAGCAAGACCCTGTCTCAAAGCAAAATGAACAAACAAAAAATGTGTACATTTAAGTCTCAGTGGAAGATCATTCAAACTTACCAATCCTTTGCTGATACTGAGTGTTTTATAGCCATAGGTGAGTCAGGACTTCATAGGACTCCTAGCCATTCCCCACAGCAAGATAACAACTTCCTGCCTCAATCAGGACCAGACCTCATGGTAGATCCTCATTTCCTTCGACTATGATAATCACAGAGATCCATAGGATTGAGCAGTATGGAACAAGACAGAACAAAGAGCTTCAGCCAAGTTGTTATTTATAACTAGAAAAACACTTACAGGCTCAGACACCTGGTTTCTGACCCCTGCCCTGGATGACTTCCCTAGCCAGACTAGGCCTCCGGGCTACCATGATTTACATCATTTAGCTGGTTCTCCTCATCTTAGCTGAACTCCCAGGACTTAATCCTACATGGAAAGTATTTGCCAGATCCTCCTCCTTTCAGTCAAAATCCCAGTTAAGGATCTTCCTGTCTAGTGGACTTAAAGTCACCAACGTAGTAGCAATGTCTTGCAGTAATGTCATCTATGTGTAAATGAGCAGGGGAAACTTCAACACAAAAGGAGGTTACCCCAGGCTCTTCCTGTTACAACAGCCACATGCAGCTTCAGGAGGAGTAAGAAAAAGCAATGGGAAGCTGACAATTAACTGAAGGAAAAGACATCCACAAGATGCACTATATAAGGTAGTAGAAGCTTTCAACGCCTTTACTCTTTTCCCTAAAAACTCCACCCCCAAGACCCAGGACCACATAATGTCTTTGACCTAGACCTATATTTAGTACACATCCATTGTTTGATGTCCAACATCTATTATCCCTCCTCCTGTAATTCCAACCCAAATTTCTCTTGCGAAACAACCCATCCCCATTCTCAGGCATGGGTTTGGAATAAGAACTTCCAGTTCACAATCTAAGCATTAATATCACTTGTAGGGCAAAATGTAGAATAGTCAAGAGACTGTGGGCAATATCCCTAAAACATGTTGCTTTGTATGCATTTATGATTATACAATAACCAACTCCTTAATAAAAATAAATAAATAAATAAATAAATAGGGGCTGGAGCAGTGGCTCGGCGGTTATAGCGCTTGCCCGGCATGCACGAGTATGCAAGTTCAAACCCCAGCACCACGTACACAGCTAAGCATCTGAGCAACGAAAGCCACATGAAAAACTAAATAAAGTTGTTTCTCTCTGTCTCTCTCTCTTACTGTCCCTCTCTCTTTAAATAAATAAATAAATAAATAAGAACCTCCAGCTAAAGCTCCACATGTCCTGCGTGCAAATCCTACCACATTTCCCAAACACCTAGCCAATCAAATCAAAATGAGATAAATGAATATATCAGCAGGGGCTAAGGAGAAACAAAGGTTTGCTTTCTTCTCACAGAAGGAGAATATACAATCTGAATCGGAATAACAACTTTATATTCATAAGAGAAGGGACTTGAGCAGCTGTATGGCTATGGAGACAAAAAGTCAACATAATGCAAGGCAAAGCAGAGAAGAAAAGAATGGAAAGAAACCAGGTCCTTCTATGGCTTTACTTAAGCCATAGCTCCGAACCTTATCTGAAGTCCAACTCTGGACTTACAAGTTCTGTAAACCAATTAATTCCCTTTATTGCTGAAGCCACTTTGATTCAGATTTCTATTGCTTAAAGAAGGAATACGAGGAGGAGGAGGAGGAAATAGTGCTGATATACTGTAACACCCTATGACCATTTCTCTAGGAGAAATAAAAGAAGGAAATTTATGTAAACTCTTGCTAAGCCACACAATTATGTAACAGCCCTTTAAGTGAAGGTATATATTCAGTTTGGATACTTATATTTTCTGCAACACAAAAGGTGAGCAGCTTCTTATATTTATCGGCAGGAAAACCTACAAAAAAATACGCATGTTCTACCCAAAAGTAACTACAAGCATTTCTGCGAATGAAAAATAAATAAAAAGAAAGGAAAAATGAAGAATCATACTTTTGTATATTATAATACATTTAATAAATTTAAATTCAAATGTATGAAATGTTCCCCATCCCAGAACTTTTCAAAGACCGGTAAGGTGTTTAATTCAGTGGGTAAGAACATGAGACTTCTGAAGAAGTCAACAGACCCACTGGAGGATGTAATAGAAAAGTGAACAACCACTCCAGACCATTTAAGGATACTTTGATTATTGGTGTATGTCTTGAAGTGCTATACAGCGAGCAGACCCAAGCCCTTCATAAGCCCTGAGCTGAGAGATCAGGTCTTCACTGGCCTCAAGGTCTCTGAACCTGGAGATGTTGTGACCTGACTTGGCTGAAACATATTCAGCGTGCACAAGCTGTCACATGAATGCTGCCTCTGTGCCAAGCTGAGAATGTGTACCACAGACCAGTAAACCCTTACATCTTCTGCTCATACTCTCTCCAGTGAGATTTTAAAATGGGCCCTCACAAAGTGGCCAGAGTGCTTGCTGCCTTGAACCATGTGTCAGCTTAGCAATACATCACTGTTCCATCTACATTCACTTCCTTAAACCAGCCATTCCTCTCCAGCCCCAAACCCAAGCCTTGCCTGTTCTTTCAAAGCTGGTGCCCTTAGAGTCAACTAAAGAAAAGCATCCATTCCAGTGTTTTCACAAATAATCACAAAGATGAACCCCATCCAAAGATGTGCTTCAGAAGCTTTTACAAAAACCCTACCAATTCCTATTGCCACCAACTTACTGCCATCAAAGAGAGTAGGGTTCTTTTCAATCAATACTACTTTTTTTTTTTTAATTGCTCAACGGAAAGCTGCCAGGATGCAGTCTTCATTGACCAGGGCAACCTGATCTCCTGCAGACGTGTGTGAACCTTTCTACCTGCAGCCTGGACTCCCCAAATGGCTATTATGAGAACAAGTGTGGAAGTACCTTAAAAAGACGTATTCACAGGTCCTACCCTTTGAAATGCTGATTCAGAAAACCTGAGACCTAGGCCTTGACCCAAAAGGATCTGTTCTGTGATTCTGGAGGCATGTTCAGGCATCTAGAGAGCAAGGCAGAATCCTAAGAAATTTAACCATCTTTTTAACAGATATTCTCCTTGTGTTAACAAATCCAAATATTTTCATATAAACTCATTACACCTTCCACTTAAGATATAATGAGTTGAGGACCGCCAAGGGCAATCCCCTACTCCCACCCCAGCTTTTCACTGGTTGCCACCACATTTCCTGGGAAGTAACAGAATGTACTACAAAATGTCTCAGAAACTTCTGACCCACTTCTAACAATGCTTAACACCTGGAATCTAGGGCGACCCCTACAAGGGGTTGCAGGTGGGGGGATGGACTGGACAAACTTCAACAATGGCTAGCCAACGTCATTCTTGCTCATTTCTGTTTTCTCCAACAGCAATGAATTTTACTAAGCTTGACTCCCTTTTGTGTCTGGATCTCTAGCATTTCCAAACTCCTCCTAGTGTCCCTTCATCCTTGATTTAATAACATCCACGGGAAAAAAAGCACCAAACAGCCTACTAAATGGTGTGATCATTCGTAAATTGGACATATTTATTTGCATTTAATTTTAAATCATCATCCTTTCTCTCATAGGTTTTGTGATGGTTCCAATAATATTAAGGAATTATGGAGCATCTGCAAATTGGCAGCCTCTGCCTGCAGACATGCTTTCTTTGACCCATACAAAATTTTTATTTGAAAATCTTTAGACAAGGCATACACACTTCAGAAGGTCACAATCCCCACTAATTCTGGCTATTTTATAGCTAGCTTTTTCACTCATTTGTTTTATTTGACTGGCTCCTTCAAACATCTGTTTGAACCTCTGAATTAAGGTTTTAAGGCATTTCCTAAGAAGACTGTTTAGTTCCTTCCATGGTTCCTTCCGGTACGTTAGCTGCATCAGGTGTTTATTGGTGTCACATAAGCAAAATGCTAGAGTCTCTCCATCCCAGAAAAGTAAAGACAAAAAGAAAGTTCTCTGATTCAATGCATCTTCTAATATTCATAAGGAATGACTGCTTGTCTGGGTAATATATGTATGCCATATCACTTTCCTTTTATAAGATGATAAAAAATATCTGAGAACAGGGACAGTACCTTATTCATCCTTGTGCAAATACTATGTTGGACATTAAAGAATGTTCAATGTGAGCACTCAGATTATTTTTCAACTGAAAGATCATCAGTACTTAATTCATTATAAACTAAATTAAGTATATTAAAGGATCCAAAACTGTTACAGGGTCAATAAAGATACAGGCTATTGGCAGTTCTTTTTTTTCTTTTCTTTTCTTAAGAGAAAGAGAGTGAACAAATCAATGTTTTTCAGTTTTTCATCTGGCTTTTGTTTTTCCAACACATAGTTATGTATGTGATGCTGGGGTTCAAACCTGGGTCTCCTTGCACACGCCAGCTAGGCAAGCGCTCTGCTGCTAAGCAAACGGCTCCAGCCCCAGATACTGGCTATTGGGAGCTAAGTTTATCTGATAGTTATGAGCAGAAATAGACAAAAGAAAACTATACAACAATTGTGAAAATGCAATATTGCAGAGTGACTAATTATAGTTATCAATCACTAAAAGTTTAAACAGTATAAAATACAGTATCTTACAAGCATTCTAAAATATAATTTCTTTTCAAAGGCTAGCACACTTAAAATAAGAATGCTTAAAAAAACGGATACAAAAACAAAGTGAAATTATCATGGCTCAAAAGACAAAGTCTATGGGATACAAAATAGCACATAAAATCAGTTCCCGGTTCAAAAAACCTGCATGAGATGCTGATCTTCCTGTTTTTCATAAACCTTATAATTGTGCTTCCAGAAAACTACCAAGCATCTGCCTCTATGTAGCTAATTCTTTTAATCTTGGAGCTCTCACAAGGAAATAGAGAGTATACTGTGCCAGGATCACTATCTTCTCCAGCCAAAATCGTTGTATGTTGGAGCCAATTTCCTTTTGGTAAGTTTTGATCAAATTCTTTCCATTTGCAGCTTCCTTAGTAGTGATAATGGCTGCACATGTCACAAGTCAATATATACGTGCATGTTTAACAATATACATTATAAATTTAACAGTAATGTGTATACCTGTGCACACAGGTAAACACAAGTCTATGTAGGCAGCCACACATAAACATATACATACACAACAGCTTCTGTTAAGTCTCTTTATGTGACTCTGTGACTCTCACTCAGCCTAACATTACTTTGGAACTCTGCAGTAATCAACTGCTATGCAGCTACCATACCATGAAAATGAAGGTTAGTAACAATAATTCTAACACTATAAACACTTCCTTAAATGCTTCTGAATCATTAAAGAAACATCAAATTAAGTTCTATTTTTAGTATTAAGGGTACTTTATCAAAATTCAATTATATTTAAAGATGGTGATCCATATATAGCTAATACAGTAAATTTTTATGAGTCTGAATATTTAATCAGTATACCTTAATTCCCATTTATGCTTGATAAAGTCGAATTTTTGTAATTTTACATATAACTCTCATCTTTAATATATAAACATTACATATATCATTAACAGGAATTTCAGATTAACCACAACAGTGTATGTTTAAACCTTGATACCTAATTCTTTAATCCTTCAAGTACCAAAATGCCAAAGTGCCAACTCTTTAGTTGCTGTTGTTATTGTTCAAAATTAACCATATTTAATATAACTAATCTATCCTGTGAATCGAGACCATTATTATGAGGATACGTAAAATTGCTGCTTTTTAAAATTAGTGATGTCCTTCAGGGGGGTTAAGTGAAATAAATGATTTCAGAATACTGTACCTTTACAATCCTTCTCTTGCTTTGGATAGTCCTTTTCCACTTCTTCTTCTATACATATTTGCTTTATTTTGACATAACTAGGATGACTGCAAATTCTAATCTTCAGCCACACAACAGCCTAAATAAAAACTAAACATGCCTCTATTTCTCATATATGAAGTAAGCATACAGTCCTTATGACAACTATAATACATTAATTCAAAATATTATGGTGGGAGAAAGGACAGGTTATTTTTGGTTTACGATTATGCACCAGGTGAATGAAGATGCAAGAAATCTGGGACACATATCCACTTACCAATTTATATGATGCGCAAGATAAAGTGATTTGTTAGAAACTCTGCTGCAAGAACACAATCAGCAAAAGACAGTCTATGGTAATTTCACAGAACAACTAATCTTTTTTCTTTAACCATAAATTGTAAAGAGAAAAAGAAGATGAAGAAAACCTGTAATTTGAAAGACTTAAAATATATTTAACAATCACAATGTAAGGATCTTAATTCAAACAATTAGAAATTTGAACAATGGTTATTTGATGAAGCTAGGGAATTAGTGTTAGATGTTTTTAAACAAAAAAAATGGTATTTTGGTTATGCTTTTTAAAAGATTCCTTATCTTTTTGAGTAACACACTGAAATATTTATAGATGAAATGGCATAATGTTTAGGATTTGCTTCAAAATACTATGCTAGGCAGCAAGTAGAGAGCAGTGCAGATGAAGCAGGAGTGTGACTTTGCACTTACTAAATAGGGCCATGGCCTTCACTACGCGACACTATCCACTTTCAAATACGATTGTAAATCTCCAAAAGAGAAAGCTTTTTCAAAGGAAGATATATAATAGCTATAATTAATTTCTAAGTATTATATCAGAGAATTACGCTTTGATTTTTAAAAATGACTAGCTAAATTTAAAGACATGACATGATGCTAAAAAGTTAAAGAAGCTCTGTCACTATACTCATCTTTTTTTTTTTTTTTTTTAAAGAAAGAAGGACAGTGAGAGGAAAGAGAGACAGAGAGAATCAATTTTTATTGAGTTTTTCACATGGCTTTCATTGCTCCAACAGCTAGTTGTGTATGTGGGTGCTGGGGTTTTAACCCATGTACCTGGGCATGCCAGGCAAGCACCACAACCTCCAAGCCACCGCTCCAGCCCCCACAATACTAATCTTAACTATTTAATCTGGCTACATAATTTCTTAATTATCAAAATCTTCATTAAGGGGCTGGAGTGGTGTCTCAGCATTTATGGAGTGTGCCTGGCATGCATGAGGACACAGGTTCAAACCCCAGCACCATGTGCACAACGAAGTGTCAGAGCAACAAAAACCATATTAAAAACTAAATAAAACTGATTCCTCTCTCTCTCTCACTGTCCCTCTCTTTTTAAAAAATAAAAATAAAAAATAAAATAAATAGTATTTCAATTGTTTATTTTTAGTCTTAAAATTTTTTAAATTATTATTACTGATTTTTTGATTCAAAAAATATTAAGGATGCCAATGAGTTTTTCACTCTAAACTAGAAAAATGCATATATAACATAAATGTATAGCTAGCTAATTCCAAAAGCATTTCTGTTCAGTTCAATTCATATATCAGTATAAAGATAATAAAATCAAATATTTCAAATAATCATTTTTATCTTTTCCTGACTATTAAGTGCTTTTTTTATTTAAACAAAGTAGATTTAGTGAATTTGGGTTTGGGAATAGTACTTCCATAGGGTTGAAACTAAAATAAATGGTTACCTTACACTTTTAAAATAACAAATTTGTTTTAAATTAAAATCAAACACCATTTGAGTAAATTTTTTTATTTTTAAATAATTCACATAGAGGCTGACTAAGCTAAGCTACATGATAACTGTAAAATCTCTAAATTAATATATCTGTTTCAAGTGTACCTTTATACACACCAATTATATGTAATTGTTATAACAATCACTATGCTTTTAAATTAATTTTTTAATATCCTAAAGGAGTCCTTTAATTTTAAAAAGTGATTGAAGATCTCTGATACACTATTTTAGATACTCTAAGTAATTAGCCGCCTTCTTTTAAAAATGCTATAATAATCCAGACTTTTTACTTTTCAATCTGGCTTCTTCATAAACGTTCTTGAAACCCGTTCAAGAAAATGCAATAAATGTGTTGAATGTTTTGCTTATAATAATATTGTACTTCTATGGTATTTTCAAACCCCAACAACTTAAAAACATTTTGTTAAATGTATACAAGGTCTCCTGAGTCACTGTCAACGCTAGGCTACAAACCGCTCTGTGGTTAAAGGATTACATCAGACCAGTTAAGGGTTGAGCTGGTTCTTCGCTTTGCAGGTTTAAAAATCTTGGCTCTCCAAAGCTTGCGTGGGGGCTGCAGTTTGGCATGAAAATCCTCAGTCGGATACAGATAATTTCTCTGAAAAAAATGTTTTTTAATGGCTAAGGTTTTTTGCCTTTAAAAATGTTGGGGATGGCATACATTAGAACCAGGCTTAAAATTTATAAGACTCCTTTTTTTCCTTGTTAATGTGCCCATTCCTGTAGCTAACTCAAGTACAGAATAATCCCCAAACTAAAAACTTCTAGGAAGTATAACAACTCATTTGTATTAACAGATTAAATGTAAGGTCAAAAATCAAAATAAGCTGCTTCAATTATAAAAGAGAACTAGAAGACCTCCTTGTACACACAGCCACTGCCAAGCTCTCTCTGGTTACAATTAAGTGTTGTCCTTGGTCGTTTTGGTCTCCACACCTTTTTTTTCTTCCATATTGTTTGTTTGTTTTTCACCCAAATGTTACTTTCTTCATTCCTCTTAATAGTCTTGTAAGAAAGGTACTAAGTTACCAACTTTATCAATAAGTAAACACACAGGTGCTAAGTGCCTTGAAAGCATAATCCCCCTGTTTATACACAGAAGGGAGGCCAGAATCAGCTGTCTCATCCACGATCATTTTCATTACCTGTGGTTTGCAGCTCTGGTTATATACAATGGGCTTTCCAAAATGTCCAGTGCTCAGGTTCTCCCCCAGAGCATGTAACTAAATCCAAATCTTTGGGAGACAGAATCCAGACGTCAATATATTCCAGATTCCTCATGAAAGATCATAGCACTACCTGCAGCAACACAAGAACACGGAGCAGAGGCCGAGCAAGGGACACTCGCCTGTAATTCTAGGGACCTGGGAGTCTGAGGCAGGATAATCACAAGTGTGAGGTCAACCAGGGTAACTTAGTGAGACCCTATCTCCAAAAAAAAAAAAAACAGACTTTAGGGGGCATAGCTCAGTGGTAAAGCACCCCCGGGGGGGGGTGTCAATCCCCTGTACCATTAAAAAAAAAAAAGTAGAAGGTAGGACGGTAGACATAGTCAGTATTCAACCGTCTGCTTGCAAAACCAAGTTCAAACATCATTTGCTTTTTTTACCCTACAGTCACCCACTTCTCCACTCCCAAGTCAGAAAACATAGAAAAAGTTACCGCATTTTATGCCTACATGAAGAATACTGGGAACATAATACATAGCCACTAACGTATACAAAACAATTCTAACTACAATGTCCTCTGAATGATATACAAATTTATACCCTCTTTACAGCTATCTCTCTTAATTATATCATGTTGTTCCTCATTCTTTTCTAAACCTCTGACCTTCCAACTGACACATTTTTTTTTCTCCCTGGAGAATTAATCAGTAAAGATTTGCTGATGATCAACTTTTTTTGTTTACCTGAATTTGTATTTATTTCGTTTAAATTCTAAAAAGACATTTTTGCTAGATATAGAATTTTATCTCTTTTTTTTTTTTAAGAGAGAGAGGGACAATGAGAGAGAAAAAAGAATCAATTTTATTTCGTTTTTCATGTGGCTTTTGTTGCTCTGACACTTTGTTGTATATGTGGTGCTGTGCATGTCAGGCAAGCACTGTTAACCACTGAGCCACCACTTCAGCCCCCTAGATTGAAAATTTTAAATAGGAGTTTTCTTTACTCATTACTTATGTCTACCACTGTGGCTGTTAAGACAGCAGCCAACAATCTAATCTGGCTGTTTTCAGGTTTTTCTTATTCTTTTTGGTTTTCTGTATTTTTTTCTTTTTTTGTATTAGGGATTAAACTCTGGGGCACTTTACCACTGAGGCATATCCCCAGCCCTTTTTCATTTTTTATTTTGAGACAGGGCCTTACTAAGTTGCTGAGGCTGATTTTGAACATGTGATCCTCCTGCCTCAGCTTCCCAAATCACTGGGGAGACAAAGGCCTACACCACCACACCCAGCTTGATTTTCTGTAATTCTGCCAGTTTGTACCTAGGGTGAATTTTTTTGTAGGTAGCCTGCTTCGGATTAACTGAACTTCCTGAACCTGAAGAACTACACTGATTAATTTCCATATGTGGAGTCATCTGTTATTTTGTGAAACATAACAGATACACAGGTGTTTTCCAAATGAAGATGTATAACTTAAAAATCACAAAACTAGTAACTATGAAAAGAACAGAGCATATGCACCCAGCTAAGCTAGTTAGTACATTCTATCACCCAGTGCAACAATGGTCATGGATTCAATGACCCAAGTAAGTCCCAAGTCTAAGACTTTCTCTTCTTTATGACTTCACCCTGGGATGTTGGCCTAGGAGTTCTGCAAGATGTCATGATGTGACTAAGAAAAAGGCCAGCATGAGCAGAAGCAGAACAAATCCCAGAAAATAATGTTTCAGCCCTAAAACCAATAATGTTCCAAGAAACTATTTCTATTCTGTGAACCAAAAAACCCGATTTTTCACTCAAGACAATTTGGCTGAATTTTATGTCACTACTATCCCACCAAGTCCTAACTACTACAATTTATCATGTGATTTCCCTTCCAGAGGTAATTTCTTCTTCACCTGAATTTTGTTATTACCTTTCTTTTCTAGTTTATATTTCAGTTGCGTTCTGCCTTATAACTGTCAAGAGCCTGACTTCCTCCACCACTGAAGTGTAAGCATGAAGCCCAGTGCTTAAATATGAGAGGTGTTCAATAGAAAGGTAATGATGAAATTGTGACTATATCAATAAATCATTCATCTTTGCATCCCTGTCAGTTAATCCAAAGCTTAAATTTGCCACAGGCTCAAAAATGTTTGTAGAAGGAATTAGCAAATAAATGAGGAGATGGGAATAATACTATAAAACAGCAAGAGACCAGGACATACACAAACTGGATATTAAAATAATCCTAGAATGCTAGATGATCCATGTGGTAGTGGAAGAAATCATGTTTTCCTTGATATACATACAGATGGTTGTATATACAAATATTTATAGATATGCATATTTCTTTGCTCTTTTAGCTTAGAGAACCCAAAAGCAATGCACCCCAATAGTAGCAACCACACGTAGAGCTTGGTTTTTGGTCTACTATCTTTCTTCAATTAAGAAAAAAATCGGAACTACTTGGAGAAATGGTTGATTACAGAGCTGGAGCAGGTACTATAGTAGATGAGCCTAGAGCACCCCATACAATGCTAGAAGAGTGTGCTGGAAAGGGAAGAAGGAAGGGAGAGAGAGAGAGAGAGAGAGAGAGAAGACTATCCCCTACCCTATCCCCAAAAAAACAGCTACAACAATGGGGCATGTCAAAGTAGCCATCCGAAGGAACTTCTAATGGCCAAAGCTGGAAATTTTTATGTTTTGTTTTTTTTTTTAAAGAGAGAGGGACAGTGAGAGAGACAGAGAAAGAAAGGAACAACTTTATTTAATTTTCACATGGCCTTAGTTTCTCCAACACTTAGCTGTGCATGTGGTACTGGGGTTTGAACCCAGGTCCTTGTGCTTGCCAGGCAGGTGCCGAAACTGCTGAGCCAGAGGGAGGGACAGTGAGAAAGAGAGAAAGAGAGAAACAACCCCCATTTAGTTTTTCATGTGGCCCTCGCTGCTCCGAGACTTTGTTGTGCATGTGGTGCTGGGGTTCAATCTCGCGTACTCACGCATGCCGAGCAAGCATTGCAACCGCAGAGCAACTGCTCCAGCCCCAAAGCGGGAAAGTTCTGAGTAATAAAATAGTACAGTATCGGATTATAAAATACAAAATAAATATCTATAAGTACACATTGATACAAAAAAAGATTGAAGGAGCTGGAGCGGTGGCTCAGCGGTTATAGCGCTTGCCTGGCATGCGAGTTCAAACCCCAGCACCATATACACAAAGAAGTCAACTAAAGTCGTTTGAAAAACTAAATAAAATTGATTCTTTCTCTCTCTCTCTTTCTCCCCCCCCTCACTGTCCCTCTCTCTTAAAAAAAAATTGAAAAAGTAAATAAAGAATAAATATTCCATGTGTAAGAATTCCAAATAATTTATAATAGATATTCTGCCTTCAAAGAGAAAGACCCCAACTCTCCACATCTTGAGTAGAAGGAGTACACACTGAATCCCTTCCAAACAGAACAGTACCTCAAGCCAAATGTCCAAAGTTAATATGAAGAGTAAAAATTCATATTGATAGTGTGCACCCTTGACATCATGTGATGGAAAGGGCATTATAATTTTAAGGTCTCCCTACCAAAAAGCCCATAACCACAGTCTACACCAGACAAATTCCAACTAAGGGACATTCAATTCAATATCTGACCAGTTACTCTTCAAAACTGTCAAGGTCACCAAAAACAAGTATGAGAAACTATTACAACCAAGAGAGGCCTATAAAGACATGAGGACTACAGGTGATAAGGAAGTTCTACATGGGATCCTGGAACCAAAAAAAAAATGGCATTAGTGAAAAACTTTTAAAACTATGAATAAAGTCTGGACTTTAGTTAATAAAAATGTGTGAATACTGGTTCATTGTTTGTCACAAATCTACCAGAGTAATCAAAGAATTTAGCAATAGGGGAAACTGAATGTGGGGTATACAAGGACTCTCTCTACTAGCTTTATAATAATTCTATAAATCAAAAAGTTCTAAAACTAAAAGTTTACTTTAAAATTATTCCTTCTCTCTTAAGACCCTATTTAGCAAAAGCACACAAAACAAGCTAATTATAAGAGCAGCTTTGAAACAAGTGGAGAATTTAGAGATATTGAGGAAATATAATCAATAATCAACTGTTTTCCCTTAAAAATGTATAATGAAACTTTAACTCTGAAAAGACTATTTTATCCACATGAAGTTCATAACTATTTCTAGAAGTATGCTTAACAGCACATGGATAAAAAGTCACACCATCAAAAATTTCTGTACTCTTCAATACCCTAAGGGAAAAAATATGATCTGCGGCTCATGAGCACCTCACAAAAGTTTTAATATGCTGGGAACCAGCTTAGGAAGGAAAACAAAACAAAACACAAGTCTGGAATAGTCTCTTAAAATCACAGCATAAACTAGCAATAAATAATCCCTTAGCTTTGTATTCTAAACCTCTCGGAATCTGCCACAACCTACCTGTGTAACTGTACTTTCCAGTTTGCCTGTGACAGCAAACTCTGCTCTGAGCAAACGGGTTTGCTCGGTGCTTCCGCTGAGCATCCTTTCTGCAGCTCTGTCTCCCTGTCTACAGGGCTCTCCTCCTTCATCTTCTAAATCCCACTCCTGCTTGAAGACCCAGCTAAAACCCTTTCTCTTCCATAGTCTCAGCTCACCTTAGGCTCAGCAATCACCGCTTTAGCAGGATTCCTGCACATTTATTTATTAAAACACAAACCCTTAAAGTGTACCTACTAGGTACCTGCTACCAGGGGTATCAGGAAAACTAAAGATGAATAATATACTATCTCAGTCTTCAAAATGCTCTTAGAATTACAGAGAAGACTAAAAGGTGAACAGACAATCAATAGAAAAGGCAGTCCTGCTGTCCGGCTGTGTGCCGCACTCCGCCTCCACGCTGCATGGTGCCCTGCTGCGGCGCATCTCTTGTTGCTTGTGTGCAGTTTCTCCAATTACGACAAAGTCTTCTTGAAAAGCAGCTTCCTCCTCTCTTCTCACTGCTGTACCTAAGTTAGCCAAAAACTAGTTGATGTTATTTTAGTGAAACTTTCACTTCTCTCCTAAGAGAGAATCAGCGGAATCCCTGTTCACAGACATTAGACTTAAAATGATGAATTAATCCGTGGCTTACTTTTTTTTTTTTTTTTTTTTAAGAGAGAGGGATAGTGGGGGGGGGGACAATTTTTACTCAGTTTTTCACGCAGCTTTCATTGCTCGGAGACTTCATCGTATGGTTGGTGCTGGGCTTTGAACCTGAGTACTCGCGTGTGCCTGGCAAGTGCCGTAACTGCCAAGCCACCGCTCCAGCCCCTAATCCATAGCTTTTAACCTAACCAAATATTACTGGTTCACAGTAAGGGAAAATAGGGTTAAGAATTCACAAGTTGGGGCTGGAGTGGTGGCTCAGTGGTTGGAGCGCTTGCCTGGCATGTATGAGGACCCAGGTTCAAACCCCAGCACCACACACACAATTAAGTAGAGGAGAAACACAGGCCAGATGGAAAAATAAATCAAATTGATTCTCTCCTCCCTCTCTCTCTCTCTCTCTCTCCCTTTCTCTCTTTAAAAAAAAAAGAGAGAGACTTCACAAGTTATCATCATTTTACTTAATCCACAGTGTTAAGCAATGTTCATTGTTTTCTATGAGTAACAAATTTTTAAATGAAGAGATAGGACTGGTTTGAGACAAATTTATTATTTTTCTGAGGCAGTACTAACAATCAGAAGCAGGTCAAAAGGACAGAATCTGATTTTAAAAAATACTTCAGATGAATCTGTAATATCTAGGAGAAATACTCACAATAATACCAAGTAAAAATATACTGAAAATGTAGAGGACATTAAGTGTTTGTGCAAGACACTAAAAAAACACATGGAAGAAAGTATGCTGAAATGTTAATACTCATCTCTAAATTGTTTGGGATTATGGACTTGTATTTCTTAGTACTTATCTGCATTCTATATGTTGTTAAAAATGAAAATACATTATTATAACTTAAAAACATGACTCCTCATTGGGGCAGAGAGGACAGGAGGTAATAAAAATAGAATGACAAAGACAGAGGACCACTCAAAGACTAGGGATGCTCTCCAAAACTGACCATCACAGGACTCCTCTGGATAAGCATATTCTTGAACTACAGTGGTTTATATTCAACTCAGTACCTCATTTCCCCAAAGGCATGTCTTACAAATTCAGTCATGTAAATCAAAACTCGCAACATCTGCTAAATGTTATATTTGCCATTGGATTTCAAAAAATAACTTGGTTTGCCTTTTTATCATTAGTCTTGAGTGTGAGCACTTTAAATGTACCTTGTTTGTGCTTTCAAGATGTTCTGTTTTTCTACAACTATGCTTTTAAAAGTCTTGTTTATAACACATGCTTTCAAATTGATACATGTGTACGCATATTAATACTCTTCTCCTTCACCCACAATTGGCTATTATAGCAATGATTTGGGGGAAAAAATAGATGAAGTCATATATCATTATGAAGTACATTTAAAAAAAATAAAAGAATACCACCAACTTCCTTCTCACTTCATAAAATGCTTCTATGACTGATAAGTTTAAATAGATGAGTACAAGTAGAGTTTTTAATTCATCAGTGCATAGGCCAATTTTCCATCAAAATTTCTAGTAATTCTCTTGTATATTGGGTCATTTATTCATGCATCCTTTGATTACAAGACAAGCTGTATCTGACTCAAAAGAACCACAGATACAATATCTAAACAACATTCTTATTCTATACTAGGAAAATCTATTGGAACTTCAAAATCTAGGTTTTCATAATAAAGAAAGTAGTAATTAAGAAATTTGTTAATTTTTAATAATTAATTTTAGTGGACATTTTTGTTAGCACCAAACATTTTGTTCATGATTAATAATTAATTCTGTATTCTTACCAACAATGTGTGGCATTTTATGGTCCACTAAAGATTTGTATACTTTTGCTTTGAAAATAAAGGGTAAAATCATATGCTCTTCAAAGTACAATACAAATCACATGCTTCTTTGGGGTTGGAGCAGCCTTGTATAGACCAGAACTCGATAAGAACAACCAGAAAGCTAGGTGAAATACAGATATCTACTGGAAGGCATCTGCTCACTGCAGAAGCAATAAGAACTGGAGGGCAGAGAATCCAGCATGCAGAGACCTCGAGAAAAGCTGACTTCTCCAGCTGCTTTCACCCTAGGGATATTAGCAAATTCTGGGCACAGCAGGGAGGCTGGGAATCCAGGCCATAGCCAGTCACAGAGCTGCTGCTGAGGCTCAGAAAAACCACTGGAACTTTTGGCAGTGTTGAGAGACCTCAAACATGCAGCCAGTTGCCCCCAAGACTTTGATGAATTCTGGCACGGCCCTAGGCAAGAGGCTAAAATTTAAGAAAAAGCTTCTAAAAAGCAGAACAGAACTATTTTGCAACACAAAATTTAGAATCTCAGTTCCATGAAGGTGAAGATGCACGGAGCTTATGTGTTTCAGTATCTGATAAATAGTATGTATTCTATTTTAAGATATGTTATGGGCCTACACGCACAAAACTGTCTGAAGAACACCGGCCATTCCAGGCTCCAAAGTACAACCCCGAGAGCACTCCTTCAGGAACAGAGGTGGCCTTACCAAAGCCATAAGCCAGCCTCAACACAGCAAAGTCCCCATCCAGATGAGATGAACAGTCTGCATGCCTATCAGAGAGCACAGTGAACCCTCTTTCTGGGAGAAATTGGCATCCTGTGCACATAAAGTTTTTAAAATTTATTTTTCTGTGGTATGGGGGATGGAATCCAAGGCCTTGCACATGCTAAGTGCGCAGTCTAACACTGAACTACATCCACGGCCCATCCTCTGAAGTTTTTTAACTGGAATATCTGATATTTACTTAAATTACTTGAAACGCAACACCCCATGAGTGATAACCAAGGAGAAAAGCAGGCAAAACAGACAGGGCCAAGGGTACTCTGGATATTACCATCATCCACTCTTCTTTATTCCGTCTATGAAACTGGGCTGGACCTGCAAACATTTTCTTTTGCCAGTTGGTGCAATGTCTAGCTTGTGAAATGATGTGGGGACAATGCAAGCCACAGCAGAGGAAGGAACTTCTCACACCGGAGCTGGTATTCCTTTTGGTGAAGCTGCCTGAAGCATGCAGACCCCCGGCAGTGCCCACATTCCAGCCTGTTTCACTATGCAGTTCATTTCTACTCAACAAACATAGGCTATCAGCACCCCCGGTGGCCGCCTGCACCAGCTCTGGCCCCCACAGCCCCATAAGGTCCCCATCCTCCAGTGAGCTGCAGCCACACTCTCTCCAACAAGGAGATAAGAGACTCAGCCTGGGGGCAGGGAGCGGGGTGGGGAACGCAGAAAGGGTCTTCCAAGATTGCTCCTTCTCAAGGTTGCCCCTCTCTACCACTGCTCATCCTCACTTTTTGGAATTAGTTCTGTTGCTCCTTTAAGTAACTAATAATTCTTTGTATTAAATTTTCCCTATTCAAAGTACCAATATGATTTCTGTCTTTCTGGACCTGACTGATAAACTAGTAAAGCTGAGAGGCCTCAAACTGAATTACCTTCTATACCATGTGGCCTGGCAAGTTCACCTCTCAATAAATGCCCATCAGAAACGCACACATACATTCACCAAGACAGACATAGACAAAGATGTTCACAGTAGCACTATTCACAAAAGCAAAAACACGAAATAACCCAAATGCAATCGACAGGAGAACAAATAAATAAACTGTGGTATTTTCACACAGTGGAAAAATATCAGCCATGAGGAGGAATAGTAACCACAAAACTACACACAAACACTAAGTGAAAGAAGCCAAGCACACAAGTACCTCTGCTTGATTCCATCTGTAAAAAGATCAGAAAGAGGTGAAATTCATAATGGTGCGTAAGGCAGCACGTGTTGGCTGTCAGGCAGGGCAGTCACAGAGATGGACGCAAAGCTGGAAACATTCTTTTCTTGAAGGAGGCCCCAGTTACAGGATGTGTTGTTTCTGAACAGTAGATGATACATACTTTTGGAACTCACGATATACACCATCAATAGCAAATAGTGAATTATGTACAAATAATCAGAATATGTTCCTTAGTCCCTGGCACTTCCTGTACAGGCAGAGACCAGGTAAAATGCTCCTCCCTGTGTTCCCAGGGACCCTGCATAAGCCTCCATCCCGGCACCTTCCACCCTAGGCTGCACTTCTCCTGCTTTTCATCTTGAGGACCACGTCCAGCTTGAGGGCCAAGATGAGCCGCACAGATCTCCAGTGAGGATGGAAATGGAACTTGAAACAAGAGACAGCGCTCTATTTTAAAATGCGTTGTCAGATAAGGCACTTGGAAGCCTCGGGAATAGGAGCACCATGCATCTGGATGGCATTTGTTAACAATGTGACGCGCAGTCGTCCACTTCAGCTTAGTGCAGCTGAAGCACAGACTTCGTGTACACAGGGAACAGGAACTACTTTGCACGGATTCATTCAAAAGGTGTTCTGTAGTAGCACGTAAAGAGTGGAGGAGGGAAAGTGGCACTCACACTCACGCCAGCACAGAAGAGTCAATGAAGGACACAAACCACCAGCGAGAGCAGCTGCAGTGGCATTAGGTTCGCCACCCTGAAAGAGCTTGTCCCAAACACTAAACGCCCTTCACTGTCTTCAAACTAGGAATTCAGGTGATAGTGGTTCCCGGTCTCAGTGAGACTGCAACACGCTCTTCTCATTTAAAATATGCCCACTCTTCCTCATTTATGTCAGTTTATTTTAAATTAAAATGAATTGTCATTATTTGCAGGGAAAAGAATTTCAAAATAACCTTTGAAGCAGCTGAACTTACCACAGGGTGTTGCAAGAGAGGCCAAAAATCATTGCTTTGGAGGTTATGTTAGCTGATTTCTATCCTTTAAATTTTTCCAACATTAAATTTTTTGCTACTATTTTGAAATTTTAATCTCAATCAAGTATATTTTCTCTTTTTTAAAATCAGCAAGGACGTCAACGATGACAAAACTTGAAAGTAAACTTGTTCATCTACTAAACACATATTTGCACTTTTGCACACCAGGCTCTCTTCTAGGCACTGGCAGTAAGCAAAACTAATCCATTCTCTACTGAAGCTGCCACTACAATAAAAAGACAATAGTGATCCACTGTCTCAGTCTGCCTGGGACTGTCCCATTTTAACACTGACTGTCCTGCATCCCATGAATCCCTCAGCCCTAAGTAAATCTGGGCAGTTTTTCTCCCACAGAGAAAAACTCCACAAAGTTAGTCAGCTTTCCATCACTGTGACAAAATACCTGAGATAAACAGCTTAAAATAAGGAAAGGTTTCCTTGACTTACTCTGTCTTTATACATTTGTACTTGATTGTATGACAATGATTCCCTTCTAAATATAAGACTATCTTTAACAAATAAAAAAGCAATAATAATAAAAAAAAGAAAGAAAAAAACGAAGGGGAAAAAAAGAAGGAAAGGTTTACTTCAGCTCATGGTTTCAGAGGCTATAACCTTTAGTCATTTGGTCCCATCATGTGGGGTTTGTGGTAAGGCAGAACACATCAGGGAGAGGACCCTGTGACAGAGCAAACCTACTCACCTCACAGGAGCCAGGAAGCAAAGAGGGAAGACCCCCAGTGACCCAGCTTCCTCCCATTAGGCACAACCTCCCAACAGCACCATCCCAGGAACCAACCCTAAAACATGTGGCCTTCAGGGGACATTTGAGATCCGAATCATAACACCAAATAATTAGGCAACTAAACATCATCAAATGGTGACAAGTGCATGAAGAAAATATGGCACGATAAAGGTCGACTGTAATGGGAAGGGGCTACTACCTTGTATGGAGAAATTGAGAACGGCCTCTGTAATATAATGGCACTTCATGAAGGAGGGGAACAAACCATTCGGAATCTGGGGAAGGAGTTCCAGGCAGTGAACGGAATGTTGAGCTCCTAATGACAAGGCCCTAAGGTGGACGTGTGCTTAGAATGTCTGGAGGCCTGTGTGGCTGGAGAGGAGTCAGCAAAAGGCACAACGGAAGGAGATGAGGTCAGAGACGCAATTGGGTGACAGATAGATACACCATAATCTGCCCATCGGTTAGGGCTCAGCACAAATCCCAACTTTTTTTTTAAGAAAGAGGAATAGAGAGAGAACGCTGGAATCAATTTTAGTTTTTCATGTGACTTTCATTCCTCTGACACTTTGTTGTGTACGTGCTGCTGGGGTTTGAACTCGTGTACTTGAGCATGCGCAGCAAGCATCGTAACCACTGAGCCACTGAGCCAGCCCCAAATCCCGACTTTTTAAAGATGACATTAATCCCAGAATTCCAACTTATATTAGAATGAAGCCTCTGCCTCATTTATTAAACTTCGCTTCTTCTTACATTATATAGTGTATGTTAAAACATTATCCCACAGCACTTTGTAGCAATTATTCCAACATTTAATTATATAATATCTGTTTTTATTTATTTTCATGTATCTGTCTTTCCTCCCTAAAATTTACTCTCCTTGAAGCAAATTTCCATGTTACACAGCAATAACAGGATAGGAATGCCCTCCACTTGTCTTTTGTTGATTTGTATGCTTTTGCCCTAGTAAAGGAGGACACCAATAAGTCAACACCTTCTTCATAATACTATACACAAAACAGTCTGACAAGAAATAGAATAGGATACAGTAGAAGAACCACTAACGAATCCACTTACACTGCAGCAATGGCTTCTTACTCAGCGAAAGCTTAGGGAATGAGGCTCAGAGCAGAATACAAACAGCAAAAAAGCTCTACAAATTACAGCCTCTCAAATCACGAATCTGAGGGTGGCCCTGAACTACTTCTCAACACAGGTTATCTGGATGATGTTCATGTATTTTGTTAAAATGTTTTCATGACTACCACTAAAACAAATCGCTCCCTCTACTACGTAGTAAATGTTGGATCTGCATGACCTTCTCACACTATTAAATAAAGTTCTGTTTCTGTCTGCCACTATCCAGAGAACACTTCTAGAACTGGGCCCAGGAATCATCTCCATGGCCTAGTGCCCTACATTGCAATATTCAATTAATGTTGAATTAAATAGTTTGATTAATGAATTATTAGCATAGATAACACAAAGCAATAAAGAAAATCTACTAGAATTTGTGCTGACTTTAAAACTAGTTTTGAGAAATATCATGAGTTGACTGCAGTGCTGCTTCTACTTCTGGCTTGGGAAATGCTATAAGCTCAGTTATAAATTTTAAAAAACTGTCACCATTTTATAATCACATCTCAATATCAAAATATATGGTAATCCAGCTTCCTCAACAAATTGATTTCCTTTCAAAAATCAGAAAAAAATAAAGAACATACGACTGTAAAGATTTTTGCTCAACAGAAAAATTTCACATTAAAAGTTAAAACTAGGGGCTAGAGTGGTGGCTCGGCATTTACAGCGCTTGCCTCACATGCCTGAGTATGCCAGTTCAAACCCCAGCACCACGTACGTACACAAGTAAGTGTCAGAGGAATGAAAGTCACATGAAAAACTAAATAAAAATTGCTTCTCTCTTTCCCTCTCTCTCTCTCTCTCTCTCACACACACACACACACACACACTGTTCCCTCTTTTAAAAAAAAAGTTAAAACTACAAGGGTGTAAGACATAAGACTGAGACATGAAAGTAAACTCACTGTATAGCAATAATGCAAAATTGAAAATGAAAATAAGAACCATTTATAATAGCACCAAAAACAATAGCATACTTAGGAATAAACGTAGCACAATAAGTACAAAACTCATAGTTTGGAAATTATAAAATACTGTTGAAAAAAACTAAAGAAGGCCTGAATAAATGGAAAGGCATTTCATGTTCTGATTAGAGGAAAGCTTAACATCATTAAAATGGCAATAATCTATAGATTCAAAACAATTTTACCAAAATCCCAGCTAGAATTTTTGTAAACATTCACAAGTTGATCCTAACATTCATAAGGAAAAACAAGGGACCCCATAAAAGTCAAAGCAATCTTGAAAAGCACAAAAGTCAAAAACGTCACTTTCTAGTTTCAAAACATATTATAGGTGACTCAGCAGTTACAGCACTTGCTTAGCATGTGCAAGACACAAGTTCAAAAACCCCAGCACCACATACACAACTAAGTCTCAGAGCAACAGAAAACAGATGAAAAACTAAATAAAGTTCATTCTCTCTTTCACTCTCTCTCTCCATGTCCTTCTCTCTCTTTAAAAAAAAAAAAAAAAAAGACAATACACAGAATAGGAGAAAACTTGACAAATCAAATGTCTGATAAAGGACTTGTACCAGAATCTGTTAAGAACTTTTTAGGGTCTGGTGCAGTGGCTCACTGGTTACAGCACTTGCCTGGCACGCATGAGTACGTGGGTTCAAACTCCAGTACCACGTACACAAAGAAGTGTTGGAGCAACAAAAGCCACGTGAAAAACTAAGTAAAACTGATTCTCTCTCTTTCTCTGTCTCTCTCTCACTGTCCCTCTCTTAAAAAAAATAACTCCACTACTAAAAGCAACTCATTTTTAAAAGGAGCAAAGCAGTCAATCAGTGCACGAAAAGATGCTCAACCTCACTAGCCATCAGGGAAACACAGATCAAAACCACGAGAAGACACGACTTCACGCCCACTAGGGATGGCATAATTAAAACACAGGTAAGGAATGTTGGGAGCTGGTAGAGAACTGCAGCTCTTATGCACTGCTGGTGGGGATACAAAATGACACAGCCACATTTGAAAACCAATGGTAGTTCCTCAAAATGTTAAACGCTTAGTAACTGCACTCCTCAAGGATATATCCAAAAGAAATAAAAACCTGTTCAAAGCAAGGAAACACCCAAACAATCCCCAATGTCCATTGATGGACAAGAAAATAATGAAATGTGGTATATGCATGCAATGGAACATTACTTGGCAATAAAAAATAAAAGTGATGCATGCTACATTATACTAAGTGAAGACAGTCAGTCACAAAGAAACACACATGATATGATTTCATTTATTCAAAATGCACAGAATAAGCAAATCTATAGAGAGAATACAGATGAACTGTTGCCTAGGGTAGGGACGACAGGAAAAGTGTGGACTAATGGGTTTAGGGTTTCTTTTTGGGGTGATGACAGTACTCTAAATTTGTGGTTTCAGTTGCACAATTTGATAAATATACTAAAAACCACTGAATTATACACTTTAAATAGGTGAATTGAATGGTATATAAATTAAATCTCAATGAAACTTATTTTTTAAAAAAGTAGGGCTGTCCCCAAATGGAACATGATACCTCACTGGAAATAATGTCAAGCCAAGACAAGCAATTGGGCTAGGATGAGCTCAGAGGCAGAGCTCCTGCCTGCACGCACAAAAGCTCTGAAATCAATGCCCAGCACCACAGAAAAGAAGGAGGAGAGAAAGGGAGGAAGGGATGGAGCGGGGAAGGGAGAGAGGAAGGGAAGAAGGGAGGGAGAGGCAGAGAGCCTTCTGCTGGACAAGTTCCTATAAAAGGTAATTCAGTCGGTGGTTCCCAATTAACAGTGCACAAACTAATACGTAAAGATAGCCAAGAAAATTTAACAGTCCTTTGGTTCCCCAAAGGATCTAATTCCAGGTCCACTGGGGTTCAGGAAACTTTATTTTAAGAGGCTTCCCAAATTATTCCAATGTGTGTCCAGAATTAGGAACCAATGGCCGATTAAGCCCCTTATTCAATTATTTATTAATCTCTGGTAGCTCTGAGGTAGCATCAGGTATTTGTCTAGTATTTACATTCATCTAAAAATCTCAAGTTCCTCAGCGGAACTTACCTCCCTGAATGATGATTCTGAGTTTAGAAAGAGGTGGCTTCATCCAATGTCACAGCCCTGCACATATTTCTATAAACCTTATGTATGTCCTTTGCTCATGATAATTCAAATCTTCCTTTTTGTTTTTTCTTTCCTTGCCCCCAGGGCTTGGGGGGAAAGCAGATAGTTTAAATAAACTGCTCTATATAACACATCACATACATTCTCTAAAACTATACTTCCCAAATTGCCACATTGGAGAGCCCATTTTATTTCTCAAATATCTACAATTCAATAAATTTTTTAAATGCAGGGATATCATAAAACCAAATGCAAAATTTTCATAGATGTTTAAGATAAACCCCAGAAACTTCAAAGAAATGCTATACTGGCCATAGGAACTACTTTGGACTACACTTCTAGATTCTAAGGGTACATATTCATTCCCTTCTGCAATGAGTAGTTCAGTGAAGTCCAGGCCTTCTGCCTCCCTCTCCATGGGTGATGAACTATGCAGTCTCTCTTCACTCAGAACCATATGCAGGCAAGTCAGGTTATTAACAACTGTGCTCTGAGTACTTCAAGAAGGGCAAACGTATAACTAAATCCAATAACTAAACCATAACTTGTTCAGAGTTGAATGACAAATCTGGAGGTGAGCTGTGGTTTGCCCCGTCCAGGGGTTTCAGCAAGAGAGACATCAAGTGCAACCCTAACCCCAACCTTCCTGGGCCATTTGGACATCACCTACTAGCAGAGGGTGTGCTCTGCTTGCTTCTCTGGGCTTCCCCAGCTCACTGGTCCGCAAAAGAGCCTTGAGTAAACTGGCCTCTGGCCTTAGATTAACTATCACTAAAGAGAAAGTGCTCCACCGCATTTCCAATTTTTCTCTTATATCTAGTGCTCTGATTTTTTTCAGCTGTTCTTTTTCAGTTAATTCTGAAAAAAAAAATTGTGATAACCACACTTGGACAAAAACATCAAAAGAGTGGAATTATAGTATCATTTCTGACACAAAATTATATAAACCTACATCAATTTCCTCAGTACTAAAATAGAAGAGTGGAATAAGAAGAATCTTTTCCTTAAATGCTACACCCACAACACTTGCCCATACTGAAGATATGCACTTCAAATTGTAAAAGCAATTTCAAAGAAAGAAGTCGTAAACACATCTTTCCTATCCTTTCCATCACAGTGTTCCCTCTTGCATCACCCTAGCTCAAAGCCCTTTTTCTCTGTCCTGGATTTTATAGCACTCCTCAGTTATAGTCCTCAGTCTCCCCTTAATCCATCATATTGACCACAGTGCCGTGAGATGATTCTCCTTCTTTCATTTCTTTCCATGGCGCTCAGTCCAGCATTCACTATCCCTTCTTAGCCCTTTCTTATAGTCACTTCCATTTCGGCAAATCTGTTGGTACCTTCTTGTGCAACACGTGATACAAGCATGACTTCTTCAAATTTGCTTCTGTCACCCCCTACCTGAAACACTCTGCCGCATTTTCCGCCTTCGTGCTATTCTTCAAAAATGAATACAAACCGCACCCAAACTGCAAAGCTCCTGACTACCTTCTGTAAATTCCAGGGTCATTTAGCATGTGATAGCTCTCTGCAATCTAGCATGTACTTCCCTCCAGTGGGTAGGTTTAAACGGGAGAAGTTTATAGTGATACTTCTGCCTCAGATTCTGTCAGGTAAGCATCTCAACTTTAATGTGGAGTGAATATATAACCCATGGCATGTAAAGGGGCCATATTTCACTTATAAAATGTTCAAAAATCAACTAAAATAACAGCTTATATACAATTATTAGAAATTTTACTATATACCCAACCCACTCTTGCCAATGTCATTTTTACAGCTATGTTCTAAATTTTGAGATAATTCTTAGGTTTTGATTAATAATTTTCCTTTAAGAAGGAAGGGGGGGCAAGATTTCAAAGTATTTAATGAGACAAAAAAATTCCAGAAAACAAAACTAAGAACATAGTTATAAACAACAATTAATTCTCTGATATATTATAGGCATCACAACAAACTTGAATTTGAGAAGGGAAAGAAAAATGTGTTGTCTGGTTAGCTGTCTGGTTAGAACCATTTAAACACAATGGCACATGTTTTTCTCCACCAGCCATACAAAATACAACTTTTATATAAACCTCATGGGCTCTGATAAGTCCACCACCTCTTATCCTAATAATGTGTGTTCCTGCTTTAATCACAGAAACATTTTATCATTTTATTTCAACTACAAAGATTTTGGTTTTGCTTAGTAAAGACCACTGAAACTGGTCTTTACTCTTTCAATAAATGATACTGAGATAATATGCATACAAATCCAAATTTGCTACTTTCACTTCTTTATCAGAAAAAGGAAAAGGCCTCTATAAAGACCAAGCAACACTCTCCAAACCAGCCCCGTGATGAAATGTTAGTAAACATTAGAAAATCGATTGCAGGCAAGAAATACCACGATGAAACAAAGAAGATGTTTTCAACATGTCTCTTTAAATTGAAGTAAAAATATTTCATCCAATATGCTAGAAATTTTAATTTGAAATAGTCTGAAACTAAAACGGCAACCAATATATTGCTAGAGATTTTCATTGATTTGAAATCATCTGAAAGTAAAACTTCAATGAATAAAAATCTCTTAACTTTTTTGGCACCTATTCCATGGGACAAAGAAAAGGGGGTTGGGTCACACGTTTCACAAATTTATCTGTTATGCAATTGTTGAAAACCAATTTTATTTTCTTTTCAACAAAGAAAGATCATCTTAGGGAGCCTGAAGTACTCACATGCAGAGCTGAGGGATCTGGCAGGAACTCAGCATCCTCTCCGAAGATAAAATCAGGGGGCAGCTCTGGGTATTGGGCATTGAAAATGATATCCCCTAAAATAAAAGAAAATGACAAGCCCTTCTTATTTCCTTGCTAATGTATGAATATTGTGAAGACTGTATAAGAAAAAACTTTCTAAAGAAATTTAGACTCATAAGACCAAGTACTTATGATTAATTTTTCAAATAAAAGAACTGATATCTTCTTTTAAATTAACATTCACAGCACACAATCAAAAAAGTTGAATACGCTATGAATATAAATACCCAAGTAGAAAAGTTGAAGCAGCTCCTTCCAAAGTACATGCTGATTCTTTTTATAGAAAACATTACTGTCCAATCAGTGCCTGCTAATTAAGAAGCTTTAACTGAAAACTGATTCAGTATAAACATAGTCCTTGACTTACAAAAAATTAAACATATATACCTTTGTATAAATAGAAAGACTACTTGGGTGAGATTTTTTTTAAAGTTTTACTTATATCCATAAGGTCCCCTCATTATTTATTAGCTCAGAGATCTTAGGCAATTTTCAACTTCTTTAGACTTCAGCTCCCTCATCGGTAAAAGGGGAATACATCACAAATTGGTTCTGAGAAGAGAAGGAAAGGGCATGTCTAGCTCAGTGCCTTGCATACAGAAAGGACTCAACAAGTGAAACAGGAATACCACTATGCTTGGCAGTAGTAGTATTCTTAAATGTAAGACCAGTTTCAAAGTCTCATGAACAAATTTGTGATGTAAATTCTCCTACCTCTGTTTCTTTCCTGTCTCCTTCTTTAGCTCCTTTCCCCGCTCTAATCACCTGAAAATTAAGTCCTCATCATTCTGCTAAAACTAGTAAGATTAGTTTATAGACAATCTAACACACATTTTGGGTTTTAGTTTGGAAGGGTGTGTACATTTGTGTGCATGCACATAACCCCTGAACACGTGCACACTACAGTTTTATAAGTCCAATCATTTTTACTGTTTGAATGATAAATCTACATAATGATATCCAAATTTAAACATTCAGACTTCAGTTCTAATTTGAGCCCTTAAATCTCTAAGTACTAGTCATTTCAATGTCAGACTCATCTAGCATAAAAACGTGATCATGTCTGTCCCTGCTCCCACTCCTCTTTCTCTAGCCAACCAGCCCCTCTCCCTACTGTCAGGAAGAGCACTATTATTCTTTAATGACCAATGCTGAAACTTCAACTTCATCTTCAAACTTACATGCACATCATTTATACTCATAAAGCAAGTTGTCTCTTTACTTCCTCCAAAATGAGGAATTTTCCTTCTAACAGCTCTATCCAGGCCTAGATCACCTGGTTCATACATTCATATACTCACTGAATAAAGGGCTGAACTTTGCCGTGGGTACTATGTTAGGCACTAAGGATGAAAGGACCCTACTATTAATGAGCTGACAAACTAAAAGAAATCAATCATACTCTCTGGAAATGGCATCCTAGCGCTACCTTCTCTCTCCAGCCATAATACATTCTATCACTAAGTCATCTTAAGGTACTATTTTACCCCAGAACATCCTAACTCAGAAAACTTCAATAATTCTCTAATATCAATTGAACTAAAGGCAAACTTCTCAAACTCATATTTAATGCCTCCAAAATAAGATCCTATTTAATCCACACTTCTCTCAATCCACAAGCCAATACAAATCTTCTCTCCAGTCCATACGTTCCATTCAATGCTCTTCATATGCTAAGACATCCAGCTGAAATGTTCTTTTTTCTTGCTCAGTTCTTTCTATCCTATGTGAGCCTGTTCATATTACCTTCTCCTGCACAAAGCCTTCCCTAATAAACCTGGAAAACACTGATCATTGTGACCCCTCAAATTCAATAATACTATTTGTTCATACCACTCGAGTATTTAATTACAAATTCTCTTATGCTGTTTTATTGTTACATTAATTATTTTTAATCACAATAAGCATAAGTTACATATGAGACACTGTGATACACACTGTCAATGCAAAGACATTTATGCTCAAAGAGATAAGATGTATACACAGCAATGCAAGGTAAGTATTATACTTGATCTTCCTAAACATACTAGAAGCATCCAGAAAACACTCATGTCACTGACAAGGCATAGTATACATACATACAGTATACTTGAGAAATGTTCAAAACATGAAAGAAATTTATTCTTTGAATTGAATATCTAAATATTGAGGAAACCTATGATAAAGAATGCATAACATTAAAATAATAGAAATACTTGTTACCTGCTAGTCTCATGGTTCTCGACTAGTAACATTTTAATGAAAATTCTAAGGACTGGTGAAAAGGGAAAAAACAAGAAGAAAGGATAACAGAGCTACTCCCAGGGCTTTCTGCAGGGGAAAAGCTTAAGAAAGAAAATATACCCTTCAGAAGTTGGGTATAGAATTCAGTTATCAAAAGTAGTACAACCATACAACCACCATCTCTCCTTCTACTATGATCATCTCAGATTATCAACTATATCTTTTATGAATGATAAATTTCAACAGTGCTAACAACAATAGCATTCACACAAGCCATGGCTAAGAAGCACTAGCAGAGACCACATGAATGTCCAGACTACTCATTCTATTCAAACACACACAGCAAGCATGAAAATTCATTTGACTTTTTATCCATGTGATTCTTTAAAAATGTTTTGAAAATTTATTAAGTTTGTTTACTTTAGTTACTTTTAGAAAAAACAGAGCAGAGGCCTCAGAGTTTTGGAAAAAGCCAAGCTGGAGTTTATTGTGCCTTGATGTTCAAAAAATAAATAACATGTTCAAATCTAATAGAAGAATTTTTTATTACTTTAGTTACTTACTATAATAGGAGGACCAGAAGCTAGATTTTCAGCTTCTCAAAGGAGCACTGTCAGTAATAACTATTTCCAAACCAGTAGATATTAAAAATCTGATTCAAGGGTATTCAATATTATATTGGAGGCTCTAATTAGAGCAAGAAAAAGAGAGAAAAAAAGGCATCTAGATCGGAATGAAAAAGCAAAACCATCTCTATCCATAGATTATATGGTCTTACATACAGAAAATTCTAATGAATTCACAAAAATTACCGTAAGAACTAAAAATCAGTTTCAGCAAGGTTGCCAGACACAAATCAAATTGCATTTCTATACACTATTAACAAACAATCCAAAAAAGAAATTAAGAAAACAATTCCATTTATAATAGCATCAAAAAGAACAAAGCACTTAGAAATAAATTTAACAAAAGACATGTGAGACTTACACACTGGAAACTACAAAACACTGTTGAAAGAAATTAAAGAAGATCAAATAAATGGACAAACATCTCACATTCATGTATCAAAAGTCTTAACATTGCCAAGTGGCACTTGACCAGATTCCATGCAATCCCCACCAACATCCTAACCGAATTCTTTGCAGAAATTGAAAAGTGAACCTAATAGTCATCTGGAAATGCAAAGGATCCAACTAGCCAAAAGAACATTGAAAAAAAGAGAGAAAACAAAATTCAAGGATTTTTATTCTACAATTTCAAAAGTTGTCACAAAGTCACAGCAACGAGCACAGTGTGATATCAGAGCAAGGGCAGACACAAAGTGGAATACAATTCAGACTCTGTGAATAACGTTCACTTATGGTCAATTAATATTTGACAAGGGAACTAAGGCAATTCAACTGAGCAAAAAGAGTCATTTCACCACTAGAAGGACTACTCTCAAAAAGAAATGAAAAGAGAAAAAGAAGAGAAGCAATGTGGGTGAGGATGTGGAGAAACCAGAACCCCTCTGCAGTACTGGTGGGAATGGAAAATGTTGTTGCTGCTACGGAAAACAGAATGGTAGCTCTTTTAAAAATTAAAAATAGAATTACCATGATTTAGCAATTCCACTTCTAAGCCTATACCCCAAAAAATTAAAAGTAGGGTCTCAAAGAGATATTTGGACACAGCAGTATGATTCAAAATATCCAAAAAGAGCAAGCAACCACAATGTCAAACAACAGATGAATGGAATAAAAAAAAATATGTGTTCTATATATACAATATATGATCTGTCCATACAGTGGGCTATTCTTCAGACTTAAAGGAAATTCTGACACATGCTACAATATGAATAAACTTTGAAGACATTATAGAAAGTGAAATAAGTCACAAAAAGAAATACTACGTCATACCATTTAAATGAGGTATCTAAGGTAAGCTCATGGAGACAAAGAAGAGTGGCTTGGGAGAGGGAAAAACGGGGAGTATTTGTTCAATGATATTGAATCTCAGTTTTGCAAGATGAAAAGTGTTCTGCAGAGCCGCTACACAACGTGACTGTACTTAACACTACTAAAATGTACACATGAAATGTGTTAAGATGGTAAATTCTATTATATATATTTTACACAATTAAAAGTTTTATTTTTATAAAGCATCTTTTCAACAAATGGTACTGGAACGATTGGATAGCCACATGTAAAAGAACAAAGCTGGATCCCTACAAGTCACACCATATACAAAAACAAACTCAAAATGGACCAAAGGCCTGAATGTAACAGCAAAAACCATATTTATCTTTAAGGAAGCCTAAGAGCAAATCTCCATTTCTATGGTGTCAACTTGAGTGGATTAAGAAATTCCCAGAAAACTGGCAAAGAATGCTTTGTTTTGGGGTGTGTCTGTGAGCATATTTTCAGAAGAGACTGGCATGTGAATCTCAGGGGACGAAGTGCAGAAGACCTACCAGGGACTTAACCCAGCAGACCCCTGGGTCCTTTGGCCTTTGCTCTCAGATTGAGAATTATACCACTGGCTCCCCTAGCTTTCAGGCCTTCCAACTGGGTCAGGACCATGCTGCAAACTAACACCCTGGGCCTACTGCTAGTAGAGGGTCGATCATGGGACTTCTCAGCCTCCATAATTACAGGAGTCCACTCCCCTATAAGTCTCTTTTCATATATCTATATCGCTACAATATTTGATTCCATATCTCAGGAGAACCCTGACAAAAAGCTTCTTAGAAATGAAAGCAAAATCACATGACAGCAAAGATAAACTGGTCTCCATCAAAATTAAAAGCTTGTGTCCTTGAAAGGACACTACCTAAAAAGTAAAAACACACAAAATCAGAGGAAACTGGGGAAATCACATGTCTGATAAAGGACCTGCATACAGAATATACAAAGAATCCTTACAACCGGATAAAAAGACACATAACTCAATTTTTAAGTGGGCAAAAAGCACGATTAGTTGCTTCTCTAAGATATACAAGGGGCCAAAAAGCACAGGAAAAGACACTCAACATTATTAGCCATCAGGGAAGTACAATCAAAATTACAATGAGACATCACTTCACACCCACTAGGATAACAACAGCATTAGTGCGGATACGGAGGAACTGGCACTCTTACACCGCTAGCAGGGATGTAAAATGATATAGCCACTTCTGAAAACAGTCTGGCAATTCCTCAAAAAGTTAAACATGTAGTTACCATTTAATATATACCCAAGAGAACTGAAAACATATCCACACAAACACACTGAAGTGAATATCTGTAGCACTATTATTCACAATAACCAAAAAACGGAAATAACTAACGTGCATCAGGTAATGAATGGATAAATAAAATGAAATATATACATACAATAACTATTCAACTATAAGTAAGAAAAAGATAGATGCTACTACAATTTAGATGAAGCTTGAAAACATCGTGCTAAGTGAAAAAAGTCAGACACAAAGGGCTACTTGTTATATTATTATTGTATATTTCCATTTATACGAAATGTCCAAAATGTGCAAATCCAGTGAGACAGAAATAGATTAACGATTGCCAGAAGCAGGGGAGGGGAAAATGGGAACTGAATGCTAACCTGTGCCAAGTCTTCTTGTTTTCTGGTGATGGAAATATTCTGGAATTAGTGTTGATAGTTGTACAACTTTGTGATTGCACTAAAAACCACTGAATTGTATGCTTTAAAGGGTAAACACTTCATGGTATGTGAATTATATTCAATAAAGCTATTATTTTTTTTAATTTGATGCAAAAATTTGCCCCACTTTAAAGAAATATGATCTTAAATACAAATAAATTACAAAGTGTTTACTGAGTGGTTGTGGGTAAATTATTTTTTATAAACAAAATCATCTTGAAAATGCAATTTGGAGAATTCTGCATTTAAAGGATCTCTGCAAAAAAATACTTTTATAAGCTACAAAGATTTTTATTTTCAAGAATATTTCCAAATGTATCCTTTTAAAGGAGAGGACTAGGGAATGTTAAATATGTATATGTAAATGTGTGTGTGTGTGTATATATATATATATATATATATATATTTTAATTTTAGTTGATTTAAAAATAACTTAAGGCAGCCAAAAGTATCTGAATACACAATAAAGTATTTTAAAAGAGGGAGATGCTGTGGACCAAATTATCATATCCTCAATTAAAACAATCTTTTGAGAAAGCAAGAATGGGAGAATGGTGTTTGCTAAATGTATATAGTAAGACACTATGTGAGTGGTTTTTAAAACAAAGAAAATTTAAATGTCTTTCAGAAGCTCACACTCTTACCCTTCAGAATTCTGAAACTCTTACCTTCAACCTTAAAGAACTCCTGAAATACTTTGCCTCAATACTCTACCATTGTTTTCCTGCTACGGAGAACAGTCAGTAAATCAGTCAAGAGCACTTATTAAAACCCCACCATGCACAGATGCGCTGGGATACCTGGGGAGTTATACAGGAAGTAGGAAACATAGCACCTGACCTCCAGGCAGAGATGGTGGAGAAAAGACCAACACAAATCACAGGGAGGAGCAATAACACCGTATTTCCTTTATTTCACCCTGGAGAAGATGATGTGAACCCTGAGTGCAGGTTATTTGGATGCTGCTTACTTCAACTTTTCATAAAAAGGAAGAGTAGGCAGGAGTTCAAAGAAAGAAAAACAGGATCCGGAGTGATACAAAACAATGTTAAAGGAAAAAAACCCACCTAGAATGTCTACAAGCATTATGACCACATAATAAGGAAATGGTAGTTTTACATCTTATTTTTCATTACTCCCTCAAAATTGGCAGGCTACACCAACGGACCGATGGAGCGGAAGTTTCTTTCTTTAAAATGCATATCTACAATGCTTTACAATATGGCACACACATGCAATCTCAGAAATTCCAAGTACGAGGTAGTCTGTGTGCCTGTACCTTGGCAGAGGACACTTCGCAAGGTGTCAGCTATATCTCTGGAAGACCCAATCACTGCAGCTGCCCATTCCCCATTTTCAAGAAAACACAGCCTGCTTACTGGATCCTTCCTTTACTCCCCACCAGTGAAATATTATCACAGCACTCTATTTCAAAGTTTAAAAAACTGTCAGGAAAATAGTTTCCTAAAAACTAAAATTTTCTTATCAGTTTTGCTGCATTAAATGATTATTTACTGGAACTCCAAGTATGGGAAGTGATCAGTATCTTGTAGAAAGGCCAGGTGAACAAAATTCTCAAAGCAATGGAGTTCTATAAAAGCCTTTGGAGAGGTGACTCATCTCCAAGAGTTAGCTCAAACCCCAAGTGTTTCTTTACGGAGAAGTTTAACCACTCTAAAAATTCCATTTACTGGTTCTTAGGAACTCATGAAACAAGTGTACTTTCTTTTTCATATCAAAGTCCTCCAGTTATTTGAAGGCAGTGCTCATAACCTTTTTCAACCCCGTCACGAAGTCACCCCTTGACCAGGCTAAATGTCCCAGTTTCTTTCATTATTGCTCATCCAATTTGGCCTCAGTTCCATCAGCACCCTCCTTACCCACTCTGAATGTGTAACAGTTGTCTATCTCCCTCGCAGAGGATAATACCCAGAACTTAATGTGAGGTTCCAGGTGTACTCTACAGAACACAGAAGCAATCAAATCCATACCTGACTTTAGATGCTCAAATTCTCCTGACAAACACCGTGGCAAACTGATTTGCTTTTCTGGCAGCCACATCAGTGGTGACTCGTATCCTGCTTCCTGCCAACTAAAAGCTCTAAACTTTCCCATATATGTTACTGCTAACCTACATATCCCTCATTCTTAATTAGGACAGCTAAAGTTCAGAATTGATCTCAAGGTTTTAAATTTATTATATTTCAATCTTGTTAGATTTACCTATTTATAGTTCATCAAAATATTCTGAGATTTGATTCCAATTTGGGCTTGGCACTCCTAACTTCAAATCGTGAACAAACTGGCTGGGCATGCCCAGGAAACCTCCCTTTATGGCAACCACAGTTTCACAGTACCTCTTGGGTATGACCCCGTAAACAATATCTACTCAACAGTACTATGGACCTAAACACTCCTCACAAGGGTATCATCGCAAGTTTGTTGAGGAACTGCCCCGTGTCATTCTACCCAAAAATCCAAGGATATCATTAATGATTTATGATTAATGTGTCAGTGACTCTATCACACAATACACTTTTTGTCTGGAGAGGTGGAATTTCTTTTCCAATATCAAGGAACAGAGGCTATAAGGAATTATAGCTGAGAGTTGGCATAATTAACATGAATTTGGCTCTCAAAAAATGCAGAAGAAAAGATGAAGGTGGGGTGAGTAGATTAACTTGGGTCATTTCAATTTGCCTCTTTTCCTTACAAGAATTCCCTCCACAACAGCCTTCTCTCAAGACTCTAGACCAGCCCAAATCCTTCTTTGCAGTTGTAAAATCTAAAGTGTTACTGTGCAACAGAAATAATAATGCAAGCCACACTTAATTTTAAACTTATTTTAACCACAAAGAGTAAAAAGGAGGTGAAATTAAATTTTAATTACTTTTTAAATTTTATATACAGAAAATTTACTTTTGTGTGTGTGATTATACGAGCTGTATCTCATGCACAGATTATGTATAAATACAGTATCACTAACATTAGGATACAGAAAAATTCTATCAACTCCAAAATATCCTCATGCCATTGCTTTGTATTTAAACTTTCCCACCAACCCTCATCAGTTTTGCCTTTCCAGAATGTCAAACAAAAGGAATCACAGAGTATGTAACTTCTAAAATTAGCTTCGTTCATTTCACATAAGGCATTTTAGATCCAGGCAAATGTATCAAAAGTTTGTCCCCTTTCAGAGTCCTCAGGTACTCACTGTATGAATTTTTTGATATTCTGGGGTTCTGAATTAAAACCATTGAGAAAGAAAAAATTCCATCTTATCAGAAACTGATAATTTATCTTGATGATTAAATTAATAATTGATAAAATGCATCAGTCCTAATAATGTACTGGATTTAGCCAACAGACCATTTCAACATGTAATCAATACAAAAGTTATTAGTAAGATAACTGTCATTCTTTTTAATAGTAACACTTCAGAATCTGATATGTGCTTCACGCCTGCAGCACACGTTGATCCAGACTAGTCACACTTGACTGCATCACCACATGTGGCTAACAGTGACTGTACCAAAGGGTACCTACTGAGAGGAAACACTGGCTAGAGATGGGAGCAGACAGAGTGAAGGGAAGAGAAGTAAGAAAAGTCATCCAGATTCCCGTGACCACCTCCAGGTCAAATGTGATCACTCCTTCATTAGGTGACACACTCTGGCTGAGCAGTTATTAGCTGCTGGGAAAAGATGTTTCTTATACTGAAAAAGAAAATACACCCACAGACCACTTCTCCCATTAAAGCCTGCCCCCCTGATCTGCTCTAAGCATTATTCTACATGAAAGACCCTCAATCATCTGCAGATGACAATCACATCTTCGGTTAGTCTTCTCTTCTCCAGAATAAATACACCCAATTCTTCCAGTGGTTTTTATTAAGAAAGTTTTCAGGAAATTAAGCTACATGATTCTTCTGTATATCTGAGGGAATCTACTTTATTGATGATTTGTAAAAACTTAAGACTAATTAGAAAAAGGGTACAATGTCCCATCTTCAGAAGTTATAATGCATTTTAAATGAACTTTTAACCTGTATTTTCATATATTTATTGCAGTGCATAAAATAATGGTATTTTAAGCCAAATCCTATAAATTAGCATTCCTTTATTGAGCAATAAATATTCTACTGCAGAAAACTTTAATCTTAGTAATCTTCTAATGCATATTCACAAGCTGTTTCATTAGTGCAATTTATTATCAATTCTTTTTTAATAACCACAATACAGCTGTTATCACAAAAAGAAAGCTTTCTCAACTTTTCTATGATTTTTGCAGCTTTAACAGTCGTTACGAATTTAATATAATTTTATAACAAATCAGTAATAATCGTTGTTTTCAAAGAGTTAAAGGCTAGGAAAACAAAAACAATGGAAATTTTAGCAGCCTAGCTTGACTTTTATACACACACATACATCGCACACCTTTGATAGATGCGTAGTCTCTAAATACCATGCACCTACACTTCACTTTCTAGAAGCTAACCATCATAGTGACCTACGTTAAAAGATTGATTTAAACGTATGGAATAAGTAGTTTCGCACTTACAGAGAAGAAGAGGAGACATTACCATTTGAAGGACATATGAAAAAGTTCTGAGATGTGAAGCAACAGGAAAAAATGGTAATCTAGTACTCTACACTTGAGGAAGCTGAAGAAAACTAGCATTTGACTTGCATTTAGTTTAAACACAGCAGAATTAAAGTTTTTTTCTCATTTTATAAAGAGATAGTCTTAATTCACTCAATTCCCTCAAAAAATATTAAGCATATATACTATTTTAAGTAGTGTCAGTAGCAGACTTTAAAGATTCTGTCCCAATAAAGGATTCAATCTAAGAGATGTGATTTTTGAGATTAGACATTTACAAAAATAACACTAGCAAATAAATGATTCAAGATAGGATCATCAATGGGTACGAAAACTATCAGGTAAAATGTTATCGGGGAGCAGAATATAGTCTCAAAGCATCACCCCAGAGATTGCTAATTAACTGTAATAGAGAAAAAATACCTTTATGATGGAAAACTCTGGCAGACACTACCTTAATTTAACAAAGCAGTGAAACTCCGCTGCTACTAAATTAGGAAAATCGACACAGACCATCTGATGACTATACTGAGGCCACATCATCACCTTCTCAGAGAGTCTGACAAAGACGTTTTACCTAAATCCAATCAGGCAGAGAACAATCCCTTACACCAAACTGTGGAACATTCTACAAAGCAACAGGTCTGGACTCTTCAAACCATTAATCTCATAAATGAAAAAAAATCAATAAATTAAAAAGCTAAGAAAACTATTCTAGATTAAAGAAAATTAAAGAAATATGAGCAGTAAATATAGTACAAAAGGTTCTAAAGAAGAAAAATGTTCTTGAAGTATTTAGGGGTGAAATATGAAGGTGTTTGCAATATACTTTAAAATTACTCAACAAAAGATTTAGGTCTAAATAGAAAAGGCTGTGCATTCATATCTGCACACACAGTGTGCAAATACTACTACATTTGTGAGTAGAGACTTTTTTTTAAATGGCAAAAATCACTGAATAATTGACAAATTAGATAATAGGTTTACAGATGTTCATTGTACAATTCTTTCAAAAAAATTACAGAAAGGTGTTATTTTTAAAAAACCAATGAGAGAAAAAAAAACAGTACACGGTAAAAATTGAACAGCAGCATAAGAAATGGACAAACAGGGTACTATGGAAAGTATAGGGAAAAAAGCGGGGGCTGGACTGGCTGAAAGTGAATGACCTCAGGAACATAAGATAAAAACGGATTCTAAACTTCCTTGCCGCCACCCTGGGACAATACCAAGGAGAATTCTACGCAGCTGGGGGCTGCGAATTCACGCACCTGCCCCCAGCTATGACCTGCTCATCAACGCACACTATTCTGGCCTCTCTCCCTCTCTCCCTCCCTTGCCTCTCTTCCCAAGTCCCTCACTGTGCTTCCAGGGATCACCTCCCAAATGAATTATATGTATCCAAATCCTTGTCTCAGGGTCTGCTGTTTCCAGAAACCAAGCTAAGGGAGAAGTTGGGGTGCTTGGTAAAGAAATAGATGTTCCTCCTGGAGAAAAAATGTTTAATATCTCACCATGGCCCTCTGTGATTTTTTAAAATCACACTGCTGACAGTTCTGCTCGTTAAATGACAATCCCACAAGAAGCCAACACTCCATCTGGGCCACCAACAATCAGTGCCATGAGACAGGGCTTCAGTACTTCTATTTCTGTCCCACAACTAGTAAAGGAAGGCAGAAGACCCGGCCCAAAAGCCAAATAAGAAAGAAAAAACTGAACAAACCAAGCAGATTGAAATAAAGAATACTTCAAACTATTAAAACTGCCTGGCATACCAACAATCAACCCGAAGGCGGAGTCTGAGCCCTGGGAGAGCCTGGCTCAACAATTCACTATAGGCAGCCAGATATTTTTGCAAAGTACAGCAATTTCTTACGAGAGTTATAACTGATGGAGAACAGAGGAAAGAAGAGTGGAAAGGCTGGCCCAAGGCCCAGAGTAAAAAGTACAAGAGGAGCCTGAAACATCTGGTCATGCCAGAAAGCAAAAAGCTATCAAAGGCTTTGGGGGAATATATCAACAAGACTTGATGGGGGGCCATCAAGAGGAAGCTCCCACTGGCCCAAGACGGGTCATCAATGAGTCATATTAAATCATTTTAAACTCATGAGTTAATAATACTTTTAAAATCAGTATCTTTGGAAGATGCAAAGGAACCTACTCATTATTTTGAAAAACAGAAAATGAAGGAAAAGCAGCAGCATTTAGCCTATCCTTCCTAAAGAAACAGTACTCAGGATTACCAAATATTTGAACAGGAAAAAGTTTTCTTTATAGAAGTATTCTAGATAACAAATAAAGAAAAGATGATAAATATCACCATTTTGTAATTCTCTCTCTCTCTCTCTCTCTCTCTCTTTTAATAAAGAGAGAAGGACAGTGAGAAAGAGAGAATCAACTTTATTTAGTTTTTTATGTGGCCTTCAGTGCTCCAAGACTTTGTTCTGTACATGGTGCTGGGGTTTGAACTCACATACTCGCGCGTACCAGGCAAGAACCGTAACTGCTGAGCCACTGCTCTAGCACCACCATTTTATAACTCTTAACAAATTAATGGATTTAGGCAAAGATCATCACAGGCTGCTACATGAAAAGACAGCCAAGCCAAGGGTGTAGTTCAGTGGTTGAGTGCCCTGTGTTCAATTCTCAGCATAATAAAATAAAATAAAATAAAAAGACAACCACATATAAGGCCCCATAATAAAAATATGTTAACTTGTGAAATATTCTTGCCAAAATAATAAACCTTGACAGGTGTGCTGGTACACACCTATAATTCCAGCTACTCTGGTGGCTGTGAGGCACGAGGATCCTCAATTCAAGACCAGCCTGGGCAACTCAGCAAGACTCTGTCTCAAAATAAAATAGAAAGTACTTGGGATGTATCTCAGTGATAGAGAGCTTGCCTAGCATGTGTGAGGCCCTGGGTTCTATCCCCATCACCACAGAAAAGAATAAACCCAAACTTGAATCAGATCAAACTACCAATTCATACAAGACATACAGCAAAGAAACACATGAAATGACACTATATTGGTGGTATAATGACCCTGTGTCTTCACAAATAAATTTGAAACAAAGAAAGAAAAGAAGTAACAAGGAACAAAACTGATAACAGGAAAAAAAATATGAGGAGGAAAAAGGAAAACAAAGACCTTGGGGGTGGGGCAAGATGACCTAAATGACCTACCAACCCAATACAACATATACACTATCAATATCCAAACAAACTGTGAAACGCACATTTCACACGTGGACGTGTGTATCTGCATATATACATACATATGTGTCTGTACATACACAGCACAGGAAAATCTGAATACAGAGTAGCTATGAAAGTTTTAAGAATTAATATTACGGGCTGGAGCGGTGGCTCAGCCGGTTACGGCACTTGCCCAGCAAGCGTGAGTATGTGAGTTCAAACCCCAGCTCCACGTACACAACCCAGTCTCGGAGCAAAGAGTGACTCATGAAAAACTAATTTAAAACAATTGATTCTATCTTTCCCTCTCACTGTCCCTCTCTCTTAAAAAAAAAAAGAATTAATATTAACTTTACAGTGTGATAATGATATTATAGTTATGTTCTTTTAAGCATCCTTATCTTGAAAAGACATATGCTGGAGTAGCGGTGCAGCGGTAGAGCACTTGGCATGTGTGAGGACCCAGGTTCAAAGCCCCATACCACAACACAACGCAACGGTCAGAACAATGGCCAGAGAAAAAAATCAATAAAATCGACTATCTCTTTCTCTCTCTCTCTTCCTTTCTTTAAAAAGAAAAGACATTATATTGACTATTATGGATAATGTGATTTGACACTTTGGATTTGCTTGAATACCATTTTGGAAAAAGTTTATGGAAAATGTATGAAACAAGACTGACCATGAGTTAGTTATTCACGTGAAGCTGGGAAAGAGAGGCACAGAGGTTTATCATACCACACTCTGTACTTCTAGCACTTTCCATCTTAAAAACTAGCATTCGACTTTCTTCAAGCATTGTCAATGTGTTGGGACTTCTGTCAGGCACGCACTAGTTTGATGAAGTTCCTCCTGCACTGTAGTACCCCAAACTCCACAAGATACTCAGGTACGGGCAGCTAGGACACAGGTACATCACAACCACATCCACGCCGGGAACCCGATGCTCCCGCGACCCCAGCACAGACTGTAAAATGTTCAGTAGTCACATTTTATTATTGGTTCAGACTATATATCCCAGATCATTTTTTAATGTAAGATGTCCTCTACCTATTAACTGATTTTTTGAAACCTAAATAATGGACTTCATATTTATTATAACCTGCTGTTTCTGATCCAATATACATACTAAACTACTAGGATAAATTTAAATTGTTTGTCACATATCATAGGAGCTGTCTCTTTAAACTTGAGTCTTCACAAGTTGATCAAGTATGTCCATATCATTCATAAAAATGTTGAGCAAGCCCATTATTCTGTATAACTAAAATGCACTAAAAATGCTGAACAAAACATAGTCAAACATATGAAAAAAGTATTTCATTAGAGATTTTCCAATGATGGTTCAACTTACTGCAATCAACCATTTTTCCCCTACAGTAACACAAAACATCCAGAAAGACATCACAGGAATATTTTTGAATTTTCTGCTGAAATGACTGCTATGTCAGCTGATCTTCCATGGGGGGAAAATGTTAGTTTGGTGTAATTTGCTTGTAAGTAAACCTGTGCTGCCTAAAGATACAACACTTTTTAATTGCTCCCAATTTGTATAATAAAATTAATGATTTTTAATAATATATCTGTCCTTCATTTTCTTTTAATATTGGGATCATGATTTGTGTTAGACTGCTGTCATTACCTACAATTCCTCTCCCTGATGATTTTTGTGGTAAATGTAGTAATTCCAGGTGTCAAAAAGATCACCACTACAAAAGGAATGGGTAACTAATTCAGATAAGAATTCCACTGAGAACTCCTTTCAGAATTACGAAACTGCCAAGCAGATGATGGAAAGAAAACTATTTTGTCCCTAGGACAAAAATATTCTTTGAATGACCATTTTAATGCTGTCTCAAAAATAATAAAATTCCTATTAATTACAGTAGCTACATAGACACTTCCTGAGGATAATACTAAAGAATTGCTACAGTAAGTAGTAAACTACGTGACATCAAAGGTCTTCAGTTCTAAAAATATATATAGTTCTTTCGCTTCAGTTAATTATAAGGATGACATAAGTTCTGACAAACCTATGTCTTAAGAGGTGTTGCAGCAAGACTAGTACGTTATTTTAATTAAATTTTATTTTGATCATATCTAATTTCTCTCAGATCCCTTCTGATTCATACAATAAAACTAGTTTTAACATATGCTAAAATTAAAACCTTTCAATAATTTCATTTCTTTCTTTCATTCTTTTTTAAGAGAGAGGGACAGTGAGAAAGAAAGAGAGAATCAATTTTATTTAGTTTTTCATGTGGCCTTCATTGCTCTGGCACTTAGTTGGGTATGTGGTGCTGGGATTTGAACCTGCTCCTCACGCATGCCAGGCAAACACTGTAACAGCTGAGCCACCTACTCCAACCCTTGATAATTTCATTTCTAAATAAATTTTAAGTACATTTTAAAACAAAAGCCCAAATGCTCAGTTTAGCTTTATATACATCTCATCCACATTACTATCTTTGTCTTCAAATTACCTTGACCTTTAAGTTTTCTTCCCTCATCTTTCCCATATTAAAGAAAAAAACATGCAAATGATTTTAGAAACTGGTTCAAAACCTTTTAAATTTACAAATCAAAAGAACATAATTAAGCTAAGAAAAGATGTATCAGTAAGTAATAGATCTGAATCAGAAGCCATGTTTCTGTGTTCAGAGTCTAGAAAATAAGATCACATGTAAACTCGTCTTAAAAACACAGTAAAACACAGCGCTTAATATTATTCCTTTCATCTCAAAGCTGAAACTGAGCCTTTACCTCTCATAAGCCATATTAACTTCTCACCTTATTTTCTCCAGCTCCTGCTTGTGATTTCAGTCCTCGTAAGTGAACAAAAGATAACCAACCACAAGTTGTTACTTTTCAAATGTCGAAGAGATGTCTACCCAATAGTGGAGGTTTCCTTCCATGGGATAGTGACGTGAACCCTGCAGGGTGCTACTGGGAGACAGTGGAAACTTAAGAGCCAGGGCCTAGTTGCAGGTTTTCAGGTCACTGGGGGCATGCCACTGAAGGGACTGTGGGACCTCAGCCCCTTCCTTTTCCTCTCTTCCACTTTCCGGCTAGCAGGTGAGCAGTTTTGCTCTGCCATGTGCTTCTGCCATGATGTGCTGCCTTGCCACAGCGCCAACTGGCACATGCTGAAACCTCCCAAACCGGGGGCCAAAATAAACCATTCCTCTCGGTAAGCTGATTACGTCTGGTATTTAGTATAGCGACAAAAACTGACTAACACACTTCCCAGTTAGACCAACTGACCCATGCTTTTCCCAGCTGACATGTGGCAGAAGCCGTCAGCATTTGAAGCTGGGTTTCCTTTCTACTCAGCAGCGCCACTCCTTGTTCTTATTTCCTGCATAACTTTCTCACCAGGAGCAGCTGATTATTCACACTGATTTGCTCTTATTTTTACTGAGATCATACTGCTAGTGTATGGTAATAAACGGTATTTATTTCTTAACATGTTACAGTAGAAACAGCATTGAACTTAGGCTCAGAAGTTCTGAATTTGAGTTTTGGGTTCCTGGGTACCCTGTTATGTGAGCATCAGGCTAGTCACTCAGGCTCCATGCAAAGCAAAATAGCTGTCCCTCGTCCCTTGGAAAGTTGCTGGGAGATTAAAATGAGATCATTTAAGTAAAACTACTTTGGAAAACAGAGAATGCTATTCGGTTATAAATACTTCTTTCTAATTCCTGGCTGAACTGTACAAAGCAGAAATTTAAGGCTGATGTGGCACGTCTGACACAAACAACACTTGCCAAAATATCAGGAGAAATAACCACAGAATGCTAAATGTGGCGGGGGGAGGAGGGCAGAAAACCACACTGATCTTTCCTTCGATTGTGAGTTCATTGTTTAACAATGAGTCTTTTGCTGACTGTACACAGGGGCACAAAGCAGAGCAGTGGCAGCAGAATCACACTTGACACAAAGGACAATCTTGGCCTGGGCTGTGTGCTTCAGTTCCCACAACACAGTGTCTGCAAGATCACGCAAAGTCGACCCCGCTCATAAACTGTGAAAACCAAGCATGAGCCAGTGGAATTCATGAAAGAAAAAAAAACGGAACACTGTCTACTGTCAAATAGCTCTGAAATGTCCAGTAACTGGATGGATCAAGAAAGATATAAAAAAGACAAAAAAGTGGCAATGAAGGGTTCTTTGAGTTCACACATGACAGATCTAAACAATAAATCTAACATGAACAAAAGTGAGTCCAGTTATCCACAGAAGTTGGAGAGGAGCGGATCTACTGAATTGAATGAAAAAAAAAGCTGCTGAAAAACAAGACTGAAAAAATAAAAATTCTTCAAAATAGACTTAAGAAAACACTATTTAGAAGAAATGAATTAAAAAATTAAAATGATTAAATAAAACTACTACCTGAGTAAAAATGGTTAATGACACACAAGCTGTAGCCAACATTTACAGAAAGTACAAAGGAAAAAAACAGAAAAGAAGCAGTCTTTCAAGAGCAATGGCATCACAATGGTAACTTTTCTGATAACTTAAATTTAGGTTGATGATGATAAAGGACAGAGACAGTCAGTCAAGCCTCTGCCAGGAAAGTTGTGCAAGTCAGAAAGCAACAAATCAAGCAGGGTCTGCAAGAGCAAGTTATGTGCATATGCTGCAATCTTCAGGAAAGGGGTGGAGAAAGGAGCAAAACACAAGTCACATCTCAGAAGTGCCAAGGTCACCCTAACACAGTAGAAAAAAGATAAAACATTAAGAAACGGTGAAATAGAGCATCCAGCAGATCCAAACTGGAATACAGCAGGCTCCCCTTATAAGACAAGGCAGAGTCTGTCTGCTGACTGCAGTCATGAAGTGGACTGGGTACACTGGGGTGATCCTGCCATGAAAGCACCCTTCTTTCATCCAGTAACAGTATAATGAGGCTGTACAGCATCTCTCTTCATAAAGTATTAATTACAAGATTTTAACAACAAATCAGATATCTCATTTCACAAAATGAAAACTGTCTAAAACTTGCAGGATTTCTAGGCTCTTGGGACTGCATTCAGATTTGGAGCATGTCACCCTCCACAGAAACAATAAATGGCCTTTCATGTGGCTGGTGACCAGTCTGCTGGATGCTATACAGAAAACAATACAGGAGCAATTCTGCCACTCAATTAAAAGCATCTGGTGAGTCCTCCATTTGGACAAAAGCCCTCTGAAGCTTTAGAACCAAAACCGTAGATCTGGTCTCGCCTCTCGAGAAAGCTGCTACTTATAATCCAGGTCTCTTTCTAAAGGTGGGATCCTGCCAGCTCATAGAACCACAAGTGGCTGAAGTGTCATCTTAAGGTTCAGAACTCAGCAGCAGAGAATTACAATGGGCCCAGGAACTCCTCTGGGAAGAGCTCCTCAAAGTACTCCACACTGAGGATTAGACTGCACACAACATTTCCATTTGCAGACCGTCTACCTCTTGGTAAATGACCTCAACTCCAACTCATGAGAGACAGAAAGAAAGCGGGGGAGAGGAAAGGTGAGTATGTATAAAACTGACTGTAACAGGTCATCAGATGTGACCTGGTCATCATCCCCACATCCCAAAATTCATCCATTGCTGAGCTAATCCTTTAGTTTCTTCTTCTGCCTCAGGAGACTTCACCTCTGTCCCTCGGCCCTCATTTCCATCTCTTCTACACACTGAAGGGCTCTTGTTCCACTCCTATTCTTAAGTGACTTGTGTTTCAATTACTATTGCGAATGCTGAACTGCCAAAAACTCAGAGGCTTTTTATCAACCACCATTTTATCATGCTCACAAGATTCTGTGAGACAGAAATAAGGCAGAACGCAGAAGGTGATTTCCTTTGTTCCTCATAGCACTGAGATCACTCGATGATATTCAGCTGGTGGAATCCAGCGAGTTGGAAGGGTCCAATATGATTTCAGTTACATGCCTGTTGCTTGAGCCGGATAACTCCAAGATGACTGCCCAATGCAGTGCCTACATATGGCCTCTTAATGTGGTTTGGCCACCGGACAGCATGGCAACCTCAAAGTAGTCAGACTTTTGTAGTAGCTCGGAGCTCCAAGCGTAAGTGTTCCTACTAGCAAGATGAAAGCCACACTGCATTTTACCAAGCTTCGGAAGCCATACAGCACCATTTGCATCATACTCCATTGGCCAAATAGTCACAAACCCACCCAAATTCAAGAGAAGGGAAATGATACTGCACCCTTGAAAGAGGAACAGCAAGAACATGGTACAAAAGAACATGTGGGCAGGAGATCCTACTGCAGTCATCTTTGGAAAATATAACCTCCCACAGTCTCCTACTTCACTGATGAATTCCTTTTAGTCTAAAATCATGCTCAGTTTTGTTCTAAAATGTCTACTTCTAGTGCTGTCCACAACACATGGTATAGTTTGAGTAAGGTTTGTCATGTGCTGGAAGCTTGGTCCCCAGCGTAGCAGTGGTAGTGGAAATTAGGTCATGTGGGCTCCACCCTCAGCAATGTGATTAAATTCAATCTTGAAGGAATGGGTCAAGTCTCATGGGACTGAATTAGTTCCTACAAATATCTGCATCTGCATTCATCACTCTGATACACACTCTTGTCATTATGATGCCATCTGCCATGAGGCCCTCATCACATCCAACAAGAGGACTGACTGTACCATGCTCCTAAGCCTCCAGAACTATTAATGAAATGAACCTCTTTTCCTTATAAAGTATCCAGACTCAGGTATTTTGTTCTTCCAACAGAAAACAGACTAGAACAGTAGACTTAAACAAAGAAATAATAATAAAGTACTTATAGGCAGTTGGAAAACACTTGGCAAAGCTTAGCAAATTATGTACCAAGGAACAATGGGTAGACTACAGTGAAGGAACAAAATGTTCAGAAGGGAGAGCAGCATGGAGTTGAAGAGGAAGACTAGGCACGGACTGTCAAAATAGTAATCTGGTTTAGGGGCTGAAGTGGTGGCTCAGCAGTTACAGCGCTTGCCTGGCATGCATAAGTATATGAGTTCAAACCCCAGCACATATACACAACAAAGTGTTTGAGCAATGAAGGCCACATGAAAAACTAAATAAAGTTGATTCTGTCTTTCTCTTTCTCTCACTGTCCCTCTCTCTCTAAAAAAAAAAAAAAAGTAATGTGGTTTAGTAGAATATGGGATAAAGAGAAAAGAGAATGCTGGAAAAGAAATGATGGTACCAAATTTGCCCTTAGTAGAATCTCAATAATGATCAGATGGGCAGATACATAGATGAATATGCACCACAATGTTCTGAGATCAGTGGATTCTTTTTGCCCTTCTGCAGGAGATGGTCATCCCTGCAACTGCCTGGAACTTGTCTTACTCAAGTGTAGTAATCATACACTTAGAAAAATAATAAAAGTAGAAATAGGAAGGTAAGACAAATTTTTTAAAATTAACTTAAGAAGAAACTTTTGCACTTTGTTCTACATTGAGATGACCAAATCGCTTGATTTCAACATTAAGTAGTATTCATTCTTTAATCATGACAGATTTTAGGCATATTGTCAAGAACACATTTAATGTTTAGTCATTTCATGATCTGCTTATCAGATCCATCCCAAGGACAGGATCAAAAGCTCTGCCACAATCAGGATAAATTCAACTTATCCTTTCCTTCCCAATGTACCATATTCATCATTCTATAATAAAAGACTAATCGATTAAGAACTGTCCTTTACAAGGCAAATTGAGTAGTTCCATTCTAGCTCAAACGCTGGCAAACTACTTTCAAAGTTCCTTTTCTGAGTTCTTTCTAATGACTATGCATATCAACCTGGTAGGTCTATACAACCTCTGCAGCCTTCCTTTCCAGAAATGATGCTGCTCTTTTTTAAAGCTTTAGATACCTCCTCATCCCACCAATGGATCCCAAAAGTAGTATCCTTTCAATTAAGATTTTCCAAAGAAGACATAATCTTTCAACAAATCCCACTCTTATGTGCAATCATAATGCACCTGTAAAAAAAAAAGCTTAAATTTAAAAATTGCAAATGTTTTTTAAAAAGACATAATGTTTCAGTGTCCTTGTTTCACTCATTAATAACACTTTTTGACTACTACATATGTCATACACTACAACAGACCTTAGACATTACAGGGGGCTTTTGCCTCTAGAGTTTAACAATATATTGTTTCAGAGATTACAAATTTGGTTTGATAGAAATAATCTGAATATCACATTCTCCCAAATCTAAAATCCAAATTTCTTCCCTCATGCCATCCATAGTATATTATCAAGATTTGAGCCCCTAAATCTAACATAAAATGCACATTCAGAATGTTCACTTTTTTTTAATAATGCAGCACAACTTATCTTTCCTTTACCTCCATTCATGTCAGGAGCTAGAACTAAAAGAAAACAAGAGCTGTGCTACTGATGAGAGTGAGCATACTGAAGACAGTCTTTCATAAAGATAAAGTAAGGATCAGAAGTAGGAACGATTTGTGCCATCATACATTATGAAGGATACTATTTAAAATAACTCCCATATGAGCCTGTGTCCCCTTTATAAATGGGTTATCCTCCCAGACGATTATCTTTCCACAGAAAGACAATCAAGTTGTCCAGATGTGACCTCTAAGTCATAAGAGAAATTGTGACTTTTCTAAGTCACAACATGGTTCACTTGCTATGGCATTATAATTTGGGGCAACTAAAATGATTCATTTTAACACTCAATATTAAAGAAATGGGCTTCAAATATCTCTGTGTTCCACATAGTTTGAAAATCCAACACAAATACTCAAAGCATAACCCAACTGAATAGACTTAACCAATTCTGATAACAAGAATAGAAAAATCCTGGTGTTCAGGGGAAGAAAAAACTAAGGAAAAAGTAACTGAGAAACAGCATGGCCGAAATAATTTTAAGACTGAATTTGAAAATCAAAGCCTAGAACAAAACAAAATGAAAACTCCTGTTGTGACTCCAAAGATTTAAGCTTGACTTCCTAACAAGTTGGGAAACCATCCACTGATGCACAAGTCTACCTTAAGGAAAAACCAGACAAAATTTACAGATGATAGGAAAGATCACTCAATACGTGCCCCACGCCAATAAAATGGATGGGCGATTTCAGACTGTCGGCCAGCACCTTCAGAATCTGCCCAAGTTTGAAGGTTTTTGTTCTTTCAAAGGAAGAAAGCAGCAACAAGTAACAATGGTGAGCTTCCTGGCCCTAGGAGGGTGAGACGGAGCCTCCAATTGCCCTTCCTAGAGAAGGATGCCAGCTGCCTTCTGCAAGCTGAGATCACATTGCCAAGAACTTCCAGGAGAGCAATGATGATGGATGACCGAAAATACTGATCTGTCGCAAAGAGGATGTAGCACAAACCACACAGGAACTAACAGGAACTCAGCCCTCAGGCTGGTTCTTACACACTGAAGAAGGCTAGGAATCCTGGACCTTTGACAGCCAAATTTCATCATCTTCCTTTGTAGGAACGACCTACCCTTCTGAAAGAATAGGTCAGAAATGTCTTGTACACAGTTTTGGGGGGACTATGCCTATCTAATAGCACTGCTCCCTGCTGGGAAGTTTCCTCATATCTGTTCAGAGCCCACAGAAGGTCCTAGAGCACAACCTGACCAAGCAGAACATGTTCGCTCACACCTTCATCATCTCAGTCATGAGCCCACTGAATGCCACGCATGACTCACAGGCAGTGAGGATGGTAAGAAGAAAAGCTAATATTTGGAGTTCACCAAATAATGAGTCATACTCCTGGAAGAAAAGGAATCCTTACAATTGGCAGTTCTTCAGTATGAAATTTTTTAAAATGTTTTTAACATTAATATTAATTCCATGAAAGTTGGCAAAAAAGAAAATGAGTGAGAAATGTGGTATTTGGTTGGCTTATGCCATGTAAAAGTCCAGTTCATGCTCCAAGAAAAAGCATGAGTAGGATATCTATTACCTATTCCTGGACTTGCCTTCTGCACTCACTGCTGCCAAGCCACTCATTCTCCCACACAACACTTCCCATACTAATTTTGACCCTGAAGAATCAAAAAGAAGTCTTGCCTTCTTTGCACCCAAATGCCAAAATGGAATCTTTTAGTATCTCACCTTTAAAAAGGGAATGTTTGAAAACAGGCCTCTCTGGCTGTGACATCAGTGAGTTGCTGAGGCCTCCAAGGGCCGGAGGAAACATTCCCAGTCCCTCGCAGTGCTGCTGCACTCCTACGGTACAATCTGGCAGTGGCCGGGGACCAAATCTTTAAAGCTGTTTTATGGTATTTAACATATGGTCATAAATTGCTCAGTGCTCTGAAGAGGGGCTAAATTTGCCACCCCTATTGATGAGACATGTTCTTATTTATTTAAATTTAGTGGCAAACTGGCATTTCTCCAGATGGAGCGCTTTAGGCATTAAGTACAAAGAAGAACTAACTAGAAATGAGATGTAACTTTTCTATACACTGAATACAACCACTATCTAACAAGGGCTTACCATATAGCAAGACAGTACAGGACAAGACTCCAATTTCTAAGGCTCAAAACAAGGAAAAACATAAAGTTTATTGAAGCTAAATGAATTTTTTTATTAAATCCATTTTCTTTTCTCCTCAGACTAAGTCTATTCCCATCCTCTCTCTTCCCAGTACCTTGATTCCCCTTACAAATTAGAAGTACTTGATCTTCATCTAAAAATCCCACATCTACTAAATTCCCTGAAACTTCCCAAACTCTCTTGCATCTACCTTCCTTTTTTAACCATATTTCTAGTTAAGTTGTTTCTTTTTTAATGGCTGTAATTCTCCATCTCTTAAAACATAAAATCCTACCAAAACATTTTGTTCCTTTCCTTCTACAAGTTAGCCAATTGCCAACAACAGAGGGAAAACAAGAAATTTGTTTTGAGGGTGGGGTTGTCACTAAATATATTAATATTAATTGTACCAAAAGAAAAAAGTGAAGGGTAATGTCACATGGCTTTCTTTTCCATGTGCTGATATAGATACGGTGAAGAATTGAAAGATGATTATCCCCAGTGGCTCGGGAAGCTGAGGCAAGAGGATGAGAAGTTCAAAGCCAGCCAATGAAACGTAGCAAGGCCCTAAGCAAATTACGGAGACCCTGCCTCAAAATAAAAAATAAAAAGGACTAGGGATATGGCTCCATAATTAAGTGCCCTGGGTTCAGTCCCCAGTACAAAAAAAAAAAAAAAAATTATACTGCCTAAATCTGGAATGTGAAAAAGGATGTCAATAAGTTGAAGGTTGGACAGCAGTGTGGAAACAGTATTAAAAGAACCTGTTCTATCAAGAATTAGGGTGTTTATATCACACAAAAGTCTTGCTTTTTAATTTAAAAATATAGAAGAATCACATCTGACACAGAAATAAATATGTACATATATAGACAGATACAGAGAAATACTTATTAAGTATCAATACATACAAGTGACTATGAATGTCATGCACTAGAAAATAAAGCACATTTTCTATCTTTTTGGAGATTGAAATATGGAATCTCAATTCTGGACAACTTCTATCTGAACTACTCTAGACATAAGTACAGTTTAAGGTCCTTCAGAGTCAAAAGAAAAAGAACTGGTTTAAACAGAAAAGGACATCAACACACTCTGGCCACTTCTAGTAAGGACCCAGTTTTCTAAACACCCCTCATTTTGAGGTCAAACTAGAATCCTAAAATCTCTAGTTTATCTACTCTGAAAAAGTACATGCATCCCCTCTTTTCTAACATGAAGACACTACTGATAGTGCCACACTCTTGTAAAGAAGGGAATCATCCTAAATACAAAGATAATTATTAGAAATGTAGGCATTTACTGACACTATATACTGTCACCAGATGCATTCACTGATCAACCCAACACATCAATAATCACATTAAATGTAAATGATCTAAACATCCCAATGAAAAACAAAGATTATGAGAATCAAAAGCAAGACACAACTATATACTGCCTTATAAAACCCACTTAAACATAAAGTCATAAATAGGCTAAAAGCAAAAGAATGGAAAAAGTTGTATCATGTTTTATTAATATCAATATAGCAGATTTTACCCAAGGTGAGAGAGTCAATTCAACCAGATATAATGATCCTAAACATTTATGCATCTAACAACAGAGCTGTACAATACAGGAAACAAAATCTGACAGAAATGGAAGAACCAGTAGACAAATACAAAATTATAGTCTACAATTTCCACATCATTCTCTCAACAACTGATAGAACAACTAGATAGAAAATCAATAAAGATACAGTATACACTTAAACAACATAAACCCATTTTTATACTCAGAGATCTCAGTATCCCTTTCTAAACAACAGTGAGAACAAGTTAATAGAAAATAAGAAGCAATGTTACATTTAAACAACTCTATTAACACACTTGAGCCGACTGATTTACAGAACACTCCACCAAAAGAATAATAGAACACACATTCTTTTCAGGGCACATGAAACATACTAACATAGTTCATATCCTAGGTCAGAGAACAAGTCTTAATAAATTTAAAAGGATTTAAGTTATACAAAAATATGTTCTATGACCACAATGGAATTAAATTCAAAATCAAAAAAAGAAAGATACCTGAAAAACCTAGAAATTTCTAGAAAATAAATAACACATTTCTAAATAAGCCACAAATTCAAAGAAAAATCTAAAGGAAAATTAGAAAGTGTAATAAATGAAAACACAAGATAACGAAATTTGAAGGAAGTAATTAAAGCATTACTTAAGATGGAAATTTATAGCATTAAACACCAATATTTAAAAAAGGAAGGAATCAAATCAGTGTCTTCAGCTGCCACCTTAATAAACTAGAAAAAGAAGAGCAAGTAAAACCCCAAGTAAGATAAAAAATATTAAAGATCAGAATGGAAATTAATAAAATAGAAAAAATCACAACAAAGCAGATGGATGAAAATGAAAGCTAGTTGAGAACATTAATAAAAATGATAAACCACTAACCAGACTATCAAAGAAAATAGGGGGTACAAGTTACCAAAACCAGGAAGTCAGAGGTGATGTTATTATATATTTCACATGTATCTTTAAAAATAAAACAACATTTTGAAAAATCACAACAATAAATTCAGCAGCTTAAACGAAATGGACAATTTCTTTTAAAGATACAAACTAGCAGCACTCGTGCAAGATAAAATAGATAACATAAGAAGTTCTATATCTATTAAGGAAATTTAATTTGAACTTTAAAACCTCCCCACAGAGGCTGGAGTGGTGGCTCAGGGGTTACGGCGCCTGCCAGGCATGCACAAGTACGTGAGTTCGAACCCCAGCACCACGCACACAACAATGCCTTAGAGCAACAAAGACCATGTGAAAAACTAAAAAAAAAAAAAACCTTCCCACAAAAAAAATCCTAGGCCCAGACTGTTTCACTGGCAAATCCTACTGAACACTTTAGGAAACATAATATAAATTCTTCATAAACATTCATAAAAATTAAGAAAAGTGTTTACTTACCAATTCATTCTATTCTGAAATCATTTTTATTATGAGGCAAAAATCAGGGGAAATTAAAAGAAAACTATATACCAGTGTAATTCATAAATGCAAAATTCTCAACAAAACCTTAATTGAATTAAACAACTATGTGTAAAAAGAATAAAATATAACAACTGGAGTTTACCCTAGGAATGCAACGTAGTCTAAATATTTAAAAATTGGTCAAGGAAATATGCTAGATTAATAACATTAATAAGAAAAGCCACATAATCTTCTCAGTAGATAAAGAAAAGTATCTGTCTAAATTCAACATTCATTCTTGATTTTGAAATACTAAACAAAAAAAAAAAAAAAACTTTCAACTAACTAGGACTAGAAAGAATTTAGCCTAATAAAGGGAAGCTCTGAAAAAACACAAAGCCTACATTATACTTAATGGTGAAAAAAAGAATTGTTTTCCCCCTTAAAATCTGAAACAGTTAAGACCATCTACTCTCAACACATTTAGTCTAAACATACATTGGAGATTCAA